>RAPC01000093.1:0-129640 GCA_009806235.1 Neurospora sp. CHS-2018c | reverse complement strand
TTTTTTTCTTTTTTTCTTTTTTTCTTTTTTTCTTTTTTTCTTTTTTTCCCTTTATTTATTTTACTATTACCCTCTTTTACCCTTTTTCTCTTTTCTTTTCTTTTTTATCTTATCCTCTTTTCTTCTTCTAATTTTTTAAAAGAAATTTTACCGGTAGAAAGTACAGGGTAAGTAGAGATAGGATAAAAACTTAGTCAATTTCTTTCCTTTTACCAGGGGGCTCTGCCCCCCGGGACCCCCCGTTGAGACGGTTAGGGTAAAAAGACCCGGGGGACACCCCCGGGGACCCCCGCGAAAGTTCTGACCAATCCAAGGGCGTGCATGGCGTGCACGGGCTGCGAAAATTCTGACCAATCCAAGGAACGAATTTCTATTAAACGGACCAATCACAGGACGAAGAACTTACAGGGGGGGTGACAGGGGGGTCGACCCCATTAGAGAAAAGCTACGCTAATACGCTCTGCTCACTTCGTGTTGTCACACTTCTTTCCCTAGACCATATTGAAGCTTCGCTTCATCCAAGGAACGAATTTCTATTAAACGGACCAATCACAGGACGAAGAACTTACAGGGGGGGTGATAGGGGGGTCGACCCCATTAGAGAAAAGCTACGCTAATACGCTCTGCTCACTTCGTGTTGTCACACTTCTTTCCCTAGACCATATTGAAGCTTCGCTTCAATTAGTTTACCTTTTGAGGGTATATCGAAGGTTCTCTAACTATCTAGTCGTAAAATAAAGGTTTGGGAATTAATTGCGCAACTCCTCTATAATTTTACAATTCTTAGTAATAGGGCAGTTGAGGTATTATACGACGAAGGTTTTATATTTAATTTAAAAGATTTTATAAATTTATAACGTTTTGGCGGGAGGATAGGTATAATAGTTATAACCATCCTTAATTTTAAAAGTCTATTATTTGAAGTTTGTCTTTAGCGTTTTAGCGACCCTTTTCTAAGGGTATCCCCGTTTGGCTATTGATATTAAATAGCTACGGGTAATCGAGGGACGAATCTTGCTAATTAAATATACGAAATCGACCTTTATATAATTAAAATCTTTAATTAGATTGTTCGAGTGTGTTTTAATTAGTTAATAACCTAGCTCTATACCCTATTCTCTAATTACTTTAACGAATTTATTAAGGGTATTGTACTAAATTTTAAAAATAGTATAGCGGTTATTATAAATACCGTTGCTATTAAAGTTACTATTATTATACTTATTTAAATTAGGGTTATTACTATTATCCTTATAAGGGTCGTTAGGGGGAGGGTTTTTATTATTGATATTTATAGGTTAGGTAGAAGTAGGTTCGAATATTAGGGTAGGTTCGATTAAAGTAGGATCGGTTATTGGGTTATTTGCGCTATAGTTGTACGCGTCCGTCGGTTGGGTCGCTATATTGGCTATTTATATTACGGTTAGTTGGGGAAACGTATTAAAAAGTAATAGATTAATCCGTACTATCGACTAAAAGCGAGCGCTCTATTTACTTTCGTAGTATTTAGTAATGTACGGGGTAGTAGATTGATTAAGCGTAACGAGGGTAATAAGGGTGGTAGTTTGAAGAAGCGATACGATAAGGTATATATTAGAAAGAATTACTAAGTTAAATTAGGTGGCTAGTACAATACGAGGGTGGCTTGTATACCCCCTAGATAGGTATAATAGCCTGAAATCTAGGAGCTTGGCGGGCGCGGTACGAGCGGGACTGGTGCGGGTCGATGGGAGGCGTGTAGGGTTAGGGATAGACGTGGGAGGAAAAAGTAGATCCCTGTGCGAATAGAGTTTTATCCCCGTGCGAATAGAGTTTCTCATTATATTTGAGTTGACGATTTGCCCGCCTTCTTAGCGGTCCGGCAGAATTATAGGGTTAGGGTTCAAGGTGTAAAAACATACGATTTTTACTCCTGAAAGATCGACCTACCCCAACCCTCAGGCATGTAAGTCGGTCACCCAAAACTGCTATGCACATCCTAGTTGCCAGATAAATATTCAAATAAATATAACTCAAATCAAATCAACTCAAATCAATCTATCGATGTGACCTACTAAATCAAATCGATAGACCGATTTGATTTGATTTAATTTATTACCAGCGCTGGTCTTGTTCCCTGCTACGATTGCCCAAGCCAGTATATCCTGTTCAAGTAAATCATCTCCTGAATGTGAAAGGCAAACGCTGTCAGGTCCTTCTCGACAAAGACTTGGGGATGATTATGTACTGCCGGATCGTATGGGAGAGCAAAGCTTGAGAGGCATGTGGAGGTCTCAAGCCGCTTTCTGAACCCTGCCGCCCAGAACGGCTCCGGCGGCTCCAGATCCCGGACCCTTTCCGTTGCCGTCGCGCTTCTTGCGCGAACCGACATCTCCCTTCTTTGATCCGCCTCCACCGGCACGTTTGGCCGGTCTTCCCTCCTTCTTGCGCTTGTTCTGCGCCCGGCTCTTGCTGATGCACTTGACCTCACAATACTTGCGAGCTACGGGCATCTCTGTTCGCATACACCCTGTACAGGTGTAATAGCCACGCGTGTATCTCTCCATGATTATCCGTTGAATTTCAATGCTTGGAGACACCTCAAGATGCTCGAAGCAGAGGATGGCCGAGGGCGCCTAAGCCTTGGCATCGCATCCCGAAAAATGGCACGGGGCCTGGATGATGATGGGGTTCCGAACGGGCTCAACGGAAGCGGGCTCTGCAGAAGCGGGCTCTGCAGAAGCTGGCTTAGCAGAAGTCGGCTCAGCAGATATGACCTCAGCAGAAGCTGGCTCAGCAGAAGCCGCCTCGGCAGAAACGAGTTCAGAAGAAGTGACCTCAGCCAAGGCGAGCTCTGGAGAAGCGGTGGCTGCATGCTCTTGGTTGGCAGGCATGGAATGTGAGGGCTCAACTTGAGCGGCCATGGGAAGAGAGGGCTCAGCAGCAGATGGCTCTGGAAACATCTCAGTATATGTCGGACCAGGCTCTAGAATACCCTCGTCGACGAAAAGTTCAGGCGGAGGCTGCTCTTGATGGGAAGTCTCAGAAGGAATTGGCTCAGCATGGTCCAGCTCAGCAGAGATTTCCTCAAAGTAACCAGGCTCAGGAAGGGCAGGTTGAGGAAGAACAGGCTGACGAAGAAGAGGCTGACGAAGAGTAGGCTCAGGATTGACCGGCTGAGCAAGGATTGCTTCAAAGTCAGAAGGCTGAGGAAGAGCAGGTTGAGACGCATTGTTGTCAAGAATGGGATAGCCTCGCTCATCCCAACCACCAGGTGGCAAAGAGGGAAAGAGTAATTGGACTTCGGGATCAACTTGATCATCTCCAGTGACGGACTGGGAGGAAGCGTGCTGAGAATTAACGCGCGAAGAAGCGGAATTTGTGTCGGGGGGAACGACTGGTTCGACGAGAGCAGGTTGAGGGGCGATGGGAGCGACTTTGTCATCTTGTCCTCCTTGGGCAAGAAGGTTACCACTGGGTTGACCGATGGGACCGAGATCACCAGGTCCGTAGACGATTTGGGACAAGCGGTTGAACAGATTCAGTTCCCATTCGTCAAGGGTGGGACTACCACCGGTGTAGTTGTTGTTCGAAGAAGAGAGATGGTCGGGAAGCGAGTCCGAATGGGTGCCTTGGATGGAAGGGATGCTTCCTCGAGGATGACCGATTGAGGTTGTGTTTGTTGCGGAGTGGTATGGGTGATTTGCAGGTTGGATAGCTGCCTCGTTGATGTTGTTAGGTGTAGTGTGATTGGAATGTCCGTCGCGATGGGCAGGTGCGATCCCGAATTGGAGGACCTGTTGTGGCTTCATGTCAGCTGGTGTTTCAGTGCTGGGTTTCTGTACGGGGGCGATCGTACCTGATGATTAGGAGCCGCCAAGCGGCTGTTCGACTCATCCATGATGCGTGGATGCCAGTGGTACGGCGGACAGGCAATAAGAGTTAAGATTGAGTGATGACGGCGCTGCCTTGAGGTTGCTTGGCTTTGGGGCCTTGGGGGCACGAGAGAGAATCGGCGAAGGAGGTTGACCGAATCTAGAGGAGCGAAATTGTTAGTTGCGGCTTGAGCGGAACAAGTGTGCTTTCTCGAGGACAAAATTGTTGATCATGCAAGGCGAGGTAGAAGCGGCGGCTTGTTTTGATGGCACTTACCAGTTGAGCGCGGGAGCAAGGCGCGGCAAGTATGACCAGTGCGTGCGCAGGAGGACCAGTGAGCGATGTACCCTCTGCAAGTTGATCAAGTGATATTCGGCGAAAGAATGGTCAACTCCCTGCTACGATTCAAGGACTGATGGGCGATGCGCGAGTCGGCTTGACCGGGCGCGGGAGTTTGATTCCCCCACGTCCACCGGACGGTAGAAAATGTCGTGCCACGAGGATGAAATGCCCGTTGTTTTGCGATCAATCGATAATGGCTAACGGAAGGGTTGGTAGTTGATGCCTCGTACTTTGCAGTGTCCGGAATCAGGATGGCCAGCATGGGGTGGAGGACAAGGCGGACGCGGGCGAATTGGGCCAATCTGAGGGACCAATGGGAAAGAAGATGCAGGGCAAAAAGGCAGGCAGCGACGTACTTCAAGTTTCCACAGTCCGCAGCGCCAAGCATCTTAAACGGAGCTCGGAAAACTCGGATTCCCGATCCCCATACGTTCTTCGCGCCTTCCCTTGGTGTGCATACTAGTGGCCATTATGTATAATTCAAGGTCAAAAGGAAACGACGGTATTCCAGGCGTCGAGGAAGGAAAGCGTCTTGTCAAGAGAAATTCTTCCGTTGTCCTGTGATGATGAGGTGCTATGGAGCTTACAAGATGAGATTGACTGGCCATTTGCTCGTCATCTGCCATCACTATTTCAGTCACCAGATTAAGATAAATATAATACGAAGAGAGAACGTTGAAAAACTATGTAATTCCACTTTATACGCTACCATAGGGGCAAAGAGCTTGCCATGACCGCCCTAGCTCTTCACAGAGGAGTGGCAAGATGTCGCGGTAGTAGAGACAAGGCTCTTGGCCGGTCTTCTAACGCCTTCCGTTTCCCAGCTAACTTCCTCTACTCAAAGGGTTGCCAAATCTTGATATTCCCGATTCATCATCTTTGTCCTTGTCCGTCTCGATGAGTTTTTCGTATTCGAAAATCATGACGACGCGAGAACCAGTGTCGTCAACTTCGACACCGCAGCTTTTGTGAACCGCGGGAGTGAGGCGAGGCATCTTCCCATTCTCTTCAGGGGGCTTCTGAAGTGAAATACTCCGAAAGAGCGTATCTGGCCGATGAAGAAGAGATGTCGTCCGTAGACGAACATGTAGCTGTTCAAGCAGCCTTCTGAACACGGCCGCTCAGAACCCCACCGGCTGCACCGGGAGGGCCTCCTCTCTTGCCGTTTCCATCGCGTTTCTTCCTTCCGCCCACATCTCCCTTCTTCGAGCCTCCACCGCCGGCACGTTTGGCGGGCTTGCCTTGTTTCCGGCGGGTGCGCTGGTTGACGCCTTTTGGTTTGCACTTTTCCTCACATCGCTTCCCCTTCACGTCCATTTCCGTCTGGATACACCCAGTGCAGGTGTAATAGCCACGGGAATATCGCTCCTCGACCATTCTACGAGTCTCGGCACTTGGGGAGACCTCCAAATGTTCCCAACAGAGGTGGGCTGTGGGCGCCTAAGCCACAGCGCCGCAGTAGTTGCAAGTGGCCGTAATGATAACAGGAGGACGAGCTGGCTTAGTTTGAGCGGAATGCGCAACCGGTGCAGCTTTAACAGAAAGAGCTTCGGCGGGCGTAATAGCCTGGACTGGAGTAGGCTCGGCTGAAGCAGGCTCGACTGGAGCAGGATTGGCGGCAGCGGTCTCATGGGGAATGGAGGTAGCTTGCGTACTACTAGCAGGCTCGGAGGAAACGACCTCATTGGGATGAGGTTCAAGAAGGACTTCTTCTTGCAGCTCGAACTGTTCATCTTCCTCAGAAAACAGTTCAGGAAGAGGGGGTTCCTGAGAATTGCCCTCCTGAGGAATGGTATCCTGATGAACGGAATCCTGGAGAGCCGGATCCCGTGGAATCAGCTCCGGAAAGAGTGGGTCCAGAGTGATGGGGTGGAGGAGGAGATGTCTAGGGAGAACGGGATTGGGAAGAGAATTTTCATGGAGGTCGGGTTCGGGAGAGACGGGTTTGGGAATGTTCGGTGCAGGAAGGCTAGATGCGGGAAGTGCGTGGTGGGGAAGAAAGACAGGCGTTGCTAAAGCACGCTGTGGAGGGACACCAGACAGCGCGCGATGGACTGGGTTTGGTTCGAGCCCATCACCAGTGGATTGGTTGGAATGCTGATCAACTGAACCACGGTCGGCTAGGGCGATGGGATGATCGGACAAAGGAGCCAAGAAGCCATATTGGGGATTGTAATCTTGATCGGTGGTGGCCGCGGAATGATCGGCGGGACCTTGATTGATGGTCGGAGTCGGATGAGGATAGGCGGCTTGAAGAGCCGGCTCGTCGGTTATGGATGACATGGTCAAGTTGAGAGATTCGTTGCTGTTGTGAAGAGCAGGTGTGGCTCTGCCTTGCGTTCACTGTCATCACATCATGTTAGCTGTTGCGTGGGTGTTGAGCTTTCGATCAAACAGAGGGTCATGCCTGGAGATTAAGGGACGCCGAGCAGTCCATTGACTCTCCTCCGTGGACGGGATAAGGGAGCGAGACGTGCAGTCGATGACTTTGGGTCGCGTGTTTTTGCTCTAAAGGTGTTGACCAAGGGGAAAGCGGGGCCTTGTCAGTAGGCAGTTTGCCGATCGAGTGGTCTTGTGCGATAATACAAGTGTCAATCCTGGACGCCGATGAGGTTTGTTGATCTTACAGGCCGACGGTGCGGATGTGGCTTTGATGAGGCTTCCGTGCTTCCAAGCGTATGGGCGAGGCACCGCGGCACCGTAGGTGGGCGGTAACGATCCCTCCGAAGAAGGCGCTGTCAAGGGAGTCCTGGTGCTGCTTGGTCGCGGCGCGCGAGGCTTGACGATGGTGCGCAGCTGCGTCGCGTAGGACGGCCAACTCGAAGGAAACGGCTCCTCAACAAATGGAGATATTCTGAATTTGTTACGCGTCTCGTCGAGGGTAGATGTTGAAAGCGCTGCTCGCCGACACTGCGTGCTTTGTTCGGAAGCAGAGATGGTCGGGAGCCAAGGAGGGGACAAGGACCAGAAAGACGATCCGATGTTTCTGGTAACAAAAGGATGGGGATCAACCGAGGGACCAGCGCGGGAAAGAAAGCATGCAGGGAAAGGAAGCTGGTTGGGGACGAGCTCCCACGTAGCCTGCAGCGCCAAGCATTATAGGCGGCAGCTCGCGAAACACCGAACACTCGGGTAAGAAAACCCCGATATCCAATCCTCCTACGTCACTCGCGCCTTCCAATGCTAGCCGCTGCGCTTACCGCGCTTACAGGGGCCCAGAACGCGCCTTCCGCACTTCCTCGGTGAAAAACAGCCGGCAGAATCCCCTACCGCTTTTGTCCCCCTCCTTCGTAGTCTGTACACCGCCCTGCTTCCGTTCGAAGCGTTGCAGGCACCATACCGTATAAACTCGCGAAACTGGCCAAACACTATCCCTCTTTGGGCGCCGGATAGAGGGCAGATCTATACAGGTAGCTGGCAGGATCAGGCCGGTCCCTATGCATTCAAATGTATGTAAGTTAACGTGGTGGGCGATGTCCTCGAGTTTTCACTAACTGGGCAGACACATATGCTGGCATATGCGTGCTGACTGGGCATATCTCTGGCAGATTTCTGCCTTCTGTCCGGCGCCCAAAGAGGGATAGTGTTTGGCCAGTTTCGCGAGTTTATACGGTACCGTCACGACGATCGAGCTCCGGCTGGCTGGATGTCCCGCGCGCCGCAAAGCCTAGTGGACCCAAGCTGCCGAGAAACGTGCCATTCCCAAACAGTGAACAGCTGATCACTGGGAAACATTGCAGCTTTCCACGTGGGAATACTCTCGTGTCTCGCCGTCGCTTTCTTCCACCACCGTCTACAACGTTGGGTCGAGCGGAAAGAATGATGGTATATACAATTTTCTGAAATGGAAAGTGGTGAGAAGCCAATTCCAACGTTGGTACCTTCGCTGATGATCTTCATGATGCCGATTAGATCACAAGAATATCCTGCCGGCGCCGTCGAGTTGGATGAACCTTGCTGACGGCTTGATGGCCTTACAGAACGAAGTATATCCCACAAGTGGAAAGCAAGAATCAGTACCATCTTATTCTCTCTCTGGATTTCGATAGCTAACTACTTCTACGTATGACAAGCAACGACAAAACTACGAAGAAAGTCTCCTCGAACGCGGAACGAAGACCGGAAAGACCTACCTACTTCTACCCCTCTTCCTCAACCACCCGTGGCAACCTACCGCTCTGCCTAGCCTACCTGAAGTCCGATACGCTCCTCCGCCGTCATACCCTTCCAAATCAAGCCGTGTCTGCGAGACTGTTGCTGTTCACACCCTGTTACTTCAACAGATGGCATGGTCAGATCGTGGAGCTTGAAGGCGGAGGATTGCGGACCACAAACAACCCGTTCGGAAAGAGTAGCCCTCGCCATAGCTCGTCTGGATGTACTCGACGGGAGGATTTTGGACTTAACAAAGCACAAGGAGCTGTGGGCGCCTGAATGAGGATTGACGGTACTGAGAGTGGGGGTGGCGATGAGTCGAGAAAGAGCGGAAGATGTACAATCTGGAGTGTTGAAGCAGTTCAGCCACTGAATATGACAAGCGTTGGCGAGGAATGGAACGTTCGTTAAATCGTTGACTTGAGCGATGAGATTTCGGGCGATGTTGACTCGAAGCAACTCCGATTTGCGACCGTGAGGAGAGCCGTTTCTGACGCGAAGACAGCTATCGCGTGATTGACGGCAGCGGAACATATCTCAGGAAGGCTGGCGATGACGGAGGGACCGCAAGCGGGAGGAGGTCTGATATGATATAGCCGCTAAGCGCTGGTCTTGATGGACGGCACCGTAAGAGTCATCAATCCGTATAAAGCCAACAATACCTAGGCTCCTACAGGAGTCATCGGCGGTAAGCTTCTAGACGCTGCCGTTAGCTGGAGGACACGATGATGAGCAAGGCGGGCTCAGTCATCCGTGAGTCCACGAGGAAAACCCAATCGGTGATTGTTTGCTTCTCGACGGAGATTTCGCCGGCCTTTGCTGAGAATCGCCGACAGCGAAAAGAGCAAAGACAGCCAAGCTACCCTGGCTAAGAACATTGGCAGGAAGGAAGCGAGTTGCAAACTTGGAAAGAGCGATGTTGCACTTGCTTTCCGGTGGGATGTGTCTCGAATGGGGAAAGAACAGCACAGGCGTGACTTCCCTGCTACCACCGCCGCATGTATCCGTCGATGACTGTTCTGGTGATTGCAATCGCATCGGCATGAAACTAAAACAGGATCGACTCGAGAACGCAATCAAAGGGAGGACGGAAGTTCCAAGCGATACAGGAAGCGTCACCATCAGCACTCCTACGAGGCAAACAATCCCGGATCAGTCACGATGACTGCGCTCAGAGTCATTGCTTCCCCGGTTTCATTTGCATCGTACATACGTACCCTGGCCAAACGTTTGCCTTCGAATTACTATAAGGGCCTAGGACCCACTTTCCACGCCAAAAACGACCAATGCCCTCTTTAACTCCTTAAACCATCAAATCACCGTCAAATCCTCCGCCTCCTTTGACCAAGTCACCGACACGGCACTCATACCCGCCGCATATCCAGAGACTGCAGAGAGTGCAAGACGCTCGGAATGACCGTACAACCCGTCTACAGTCATAACTTGCAACCCTGACGTGGATTGCCGTCTTCACCAAATGTTTCAGAGTTCCTCCAGCTCTTTCCCAGATAGTTTTGCGCCGCCAAAATTACAACTAACATCCGCAACGTTCTGGGACTGGCCTCTCTCCCCTTCCCCTTGAGACGCTATCCACCTCTCCCGCTCCCTTGACGTCTGTGTCTGGCCTCCGTGCTTCTGGCGGCGTCTCCAGCTTTTGCCCGATGGCTGTTCCCCCCGAAATCGCCGGGGGACGTCCTGATTCTTGTTCCCTCTTTGCGGTTGGTTTTTGGAGCCCGCTTCCGAATCGGCGGTACCTCAGCAGCTGAGGTCCTCATTCCTCGTCGTTGGAATCAACCAGCGCATGACGTTGAAGTAGTCACTGGCCCACAGCGGGTATCACCGCTCAACGCAGGATCGAATAGCCCCTGGTTGGCCTCCTCAGAGCAGCTACCGCTTTACGCTGAGATTACCACCGCTGAACGTCGATATAACCACTGCTTGACGTCGGTATAACGACCGCTTGACCTTGAAGCAAGGCTCTCTCAACCTTGTAGCGTTGATCTGGCCTCCATGCAGGTTTTCCAACGACGAGGTGTAGTTTTTCCAACGCCAAGGTGTAGTCGGAGTAGGAGCTCCAGCGGCAGCACCCGAGATGGCGCTGCTGATCCCCCTGAACATAGCGCGAGAGCTGTGGGGCAGAGCTCGGTATCCAGGAGCCCAAGCGCAGCCGCCTCTCGGCACAGGAAGTCTCTCCTGCCCGGTATCCAGATCCCCTCCCCCCCACGTCTTCCGGTCTCACCGGGGAAGGTCTCCCGCTGTGCCTGGACGTCAAGGACACCGTCGCCGTCGTTGGTTGGTCACGGGAGCCGAGGAAGCGGGGTGCTTGAGCTCCGAGCGGTTGTCGTCGAGCGTCGGGGCGGGTGGAGGGCAAGAAGGGAGCGCTAGCGCTTGGGGATCCGAACCCCAGAAGGTGCGGCGGCTGGCGAGGAGCAGCGGCGGCGGTGGTGGCTAGGACCGGCCGGACGTTGAGGAACGGAAGGGCAGTAGTCCAGGCTCCGAGCAGTAGCACCGAAGCGCCGGGACGGTAGACCAGGATGGGAGAACTCCACGACGCCGTGGGATGAAGCGTGGGTGCAAGTCAGGTAATGGACTGAAGGACCTGGATGGCCAGGCTGAGATGCCGTGTTGGGACCTCCTTCTCTCCGTACTTCGACTGCGCCTTGTCCTTGCTCATGCTCCCTGTTCCTCTGCATCTCTTGATCGTTCTTGCTATAAGCACCTAGCTATCGTTTTGACCGTCTTCATTGACACCGAGATGGCCTTGCGAAGGGCATGCCTTTCGGAAATGGTACGTGGTCCCGGTGGTTTGGTTCTGCCGTGTGTTAGTCTGGACTGACTTATACACATGTGGACCAATAGCCGATCCGTGATGGAAGGGGTAGGTAAGGTACATACCAAGATCAATCGTCCAACATCCTGAGAGGACACCGCCGTTCGTCGCTTGAGACATTAATGAGGTCTGTCGTAAACCCTTCTGGGAGGATTTGACCCTCTTTGTTGTCCTTGGTAGGGACTTCCAATAACTAGATGTGCGCATCTAGGACGCCGTGCTCGTTCAGGATCTTGCAAGCGGCCCTTAGCTTGTCTGACTGATACAGCTGAAAACCTTCAAGAACCAGCCTTGGATCACCCAGCAGATTGCTGCTGAACCTGACGTGGGCCATTAATCTGTGCATAATTAGAAGTTGCTCTCCTTTTTTTATTCCTTGATTTTTTGGTTCAACGACTTACCTGCCCCTAAACGAGCATGATGCCCATCCATTGCGGTTTGCGATTTCCAGTGGCCTCGTACTCATCGCCCTCGGTATTATACTTCGTGTACTGTTCATGACGGTCCTTTCAATCGTTGCCGGCGGCAAGTGTCCCACGTCTGCGCGGGGTCCAATTTCGCTCGCTTCCATTGATCTTGCTCTTTGCATCGCATTTTCAAGATCGCTCGGACGCCTCAATTATCGACAGCGCGGTATGTATCACCACCTCTTGCATGCCAGCCATGCCTTGAATGCCAGACTGAGCCCAGTCTTGTATGTGTCTACCCTCACTCAAGCCCCTCCTCCACTTCGTCTCCTCGGTTGTCTTGATCGTTTTTCGGTCGTCTACCCTGCTAATACCACTCGCATCTAGGTCGCGACGTTCGTCTCGGACACAATCATCCGCATCGCTGGCATCGCTGGGATCGCTGGGGTCTCTGGCATCGCTCAAATCGCCCAAATCGATGGAATCGCTGGGATTGCTCGTATCGGTCTGCATCGGTCGCATCGGTCGGGCATCGGTTGTCGAGATTGTGATCCTCCTCTTTCATACGATCCATGCCCAGATCGCAAGACTGAGCCCAGTCTGGTATTTGTCTACCCTCACACCATTTAAGCTCCTCCGCTAACTTTCCTAGTAGGCTTTGCTAATTGCGCTTGGTCGGCCGGCATGGAGCGTATTGTTCGCGTAGCTCGAGTATTGGTCGGGTATCGGTTGTCTCGAGATCGTCCTCTTCTTTTAGCCTAGCACAGAAGGATCCGCGCGGAGGCTTCCCTAGGTGGCCGATGCCATTGGCGGGTCGTTGACAAGTTTGGCCATCGGCCTTCGTCCACAGAGCCCACCATCCCTCGGCGCTTATGGGGTACTCCCTAGCGCCTGCAGGATCTTCCCAGATGCCGCCCGACAGAGGCAAGAGCCTTTACTGGCACGGGGCTGAGGTGGTTCGTGATGTTATCGTCGACACCCCGGCAGACCGTAGGGAACCGCGCGATAACAACACTCCATGAATTGGAACTTGGTTTCCTTTGCAGGTCACCGCGGGAAGGTGCCCAAGCCAGTGGCCCGGGCAGCCCTCCCGCAGAAGGTACTTTGTTGGCAAGAACGACCACTGGGCGGCTCCTTCCAAGCGAGGGAAGTGAGCTTCGTGTCTGGATTGTGGGAATGAGCCGACCCTGTATTTATCCACCTCTCGTTCCATAAACGCTCCGCCTTGACCATCATCGACTCGTCTCCTCGCGCCCGGTTGGGCGGTGTCGTTGGCAACGTGAATATCGTCAGTTTCCTTCGGTTGTGGTTACTTCGTAGGCAAGAACCACCAGTGGAAAACCGTCTTGCAGGCGAGGTAGGCGCGGTCCATGCCTGGATCGCAAGACGGAGCCCAGTCCGACATCTGTCCCGCCTCACATCTACGCTCTTCTTCTACCATCATCGATCAGTCCTCTCTTCGCATCTCAAGATGTGGCCCAGTCTGGCATCTGTCCCACCTCACATCTACGCTCTTCTTTCACCATCATCGATCAGTCCTCTCTTCGCGGTCACTCGGGCGGCGTTTTTCGCAACGCCAATACCGCCAGATTTGTTCAATCGGGCGCTTGGTCTATCAGGATCGCCTCGTCCTCCTGGCGGGTTGCTGCCTGGATCCTGCACGGCCTCTATCCAGCCAGGCTTGCCCATTGGTATGCCCCTCCTCTTACTTCATCCGCGGATGAGTCGCGCTCAACAACTATTTCTATCTTTCGCTTTACCCGCCTCGGATCGGGAGAGTGGAGGAATCGAGGGCTTGACGGCTTCGGAACCAAGCCTCCCTGTCGAGGTGTATCAAGATGGTCTCGGTTGGCATTGTCTTGGACCGTCGCCATAGTAGGGACAAGAAGGGGAGAGAGAAGTTGATGTATTCAGAAGGAAGACGAGGCTACGAACGAACGCGGTGAAAAGATAGCTAAGGGAGGTGGTGCTGGGAAGTGAGCACAGCCCGGCAGGCAGGCGGCACGGCTGGCACGGCTGGCCGGCTGGGCACAAGACATTGATATTGGTTGCGCCAAATGTGCGGGGCCGTCGGAGAGTAGCCGATGCGCTCTTCAGTGGTCGGGGACGAGGATGACGCTATTCCCGTTTGGGAAGTGGCCAGTGCTTTCTTTCTCCCCAACTCTGTTACCCTGGCGACGGGCACGTGAGACCTCGAGGTTAGGATCTATGGCGCTGGATGAGTGGGCAACTGGGTGGACGGGTGGGCACCTCGCTGCCGTCGGGGCAAACAAACCAAGGGTCGCTGGCACATGTCACCGCGCTTCCATAAACCTCTTCTCCAATGCTCTGGCGCGCATCATGCGGGTCATGGGCGGGCGTCCGCCGATGATCCAGAGGGTGCTTCAATGACGCGCGCAGCGGTTCGCGCATGGGCTTCTGCGCACAGCAGGCATAAGTAACAATCAAACAGTCAATGACATTCATCACATACAGGTACATTTTTCAATGTCGACAAGGGCGTTCAATCAGCGAGTCCAATGGACGTCACAAAGGCGTTCTTTGATGACGGTGAGAAAACAAAGAGGCAACTGGGGCGGGCAGGGGTCTTTCAGAAGACCGCGAAAGGACCAGGGGCATAAGCAGCTCAAAAAAACAGGTTCCCCGCCCATAAGGGGATAGTGCCTTCCCTCGATGTTTGTTGAGCAAACATTTCGGTATCCTGTGTGAAGGAGCGACGGAGTGAAAGCGCAGGCGTGTTCCTATTCAGACGTTCCTATTCAGAATCGGTCGTTCCTATTGTGCAACTTGAGGCTCCACTTGGCTCCATCCCATATCCCTGCACTTGCACCTTGGTACCCCAGCCACCTTCCCGATTGAATTTCCTAGAGAACCTTGATTGGCTGCACTGATGGGGGCTCCTTCGCGGCTCCTTCACGACAACCTAAATTCAACGACAGTCATCAAATGTGTCGCTGGCGCTGCGCAACAAATTGGCATCGTTTGCGAATGACGATATTTTTTATGAAAAGTGGTAATGGCCTAGATTTTGCATTGGCATAATCCGGACGGACCATTCCAGCTTTGGTTCCTATAAAATGATGACTCCTCCAGGTTGCCCACAGGACCTTTACTGTGGGTCGTCCGAACTCTTCGGAACTAGGGGAGGCTGTCGAGATCTACTGAGTGCACGATAATACAAGGGTAGACAAAATGGTTTGGAATGTTTGAATTGGTTAAAGAGAAGAAGGAAAGAATAGGAAGGATAGGCGGATTAGCCTATCCTTATATAACTAGTTAAATATAGTTGGGGAAACGTGTTTGGATCGAAATGTATGTAGGAATATTGTTAGTGTATACCGTCTATGTCCGATACCCCCCCTCGATCTAAATACAGTGAGAAAACAAAGCTATTTAGAGTATATATCGGGTATAGGCTAGTAAAAAACCTAGTAGATAAAAAGGTCTTTATATTATCCGATCTTTAAAAAAGAAAAGAAAGAAAAATTGTAAATTGTTAATAAAGAAAAATAAATATAATTTATTATATATATAAAATATAATAAAAGTAAAGCTAGATTTAAAACTAAATTATTAAATTAAATAGAATAATAATACGAATAATAGAAGGGCTGGATAAGTAAAAGTATAACCCGGGTAAACAATTAAATAACCCGGGTAAATAATATTAACCCGGGTAAATTAAAACAGTATTATTTTTCTTCAAAAGTATAACCGAATTGAATTAATAAATAATTATAAATCGACTTTTAAAATTTCCTATACTAAAGAATTTCGCAGAAATCGGGGAGTCGCAATTTAATTAATTTAATTACGTATAGCCTAGACCACTAATCGGTAAATCTATAAAAGTAATAGTATAAAAGCCCGAAAGATAGTAAAATAATATAACGTATAGGGGGTATATAGTAAAATATAGCGTATAAAGAGTATTAGAACTATTAAAAAATATATTTAATAATAATAGTAATACAATTTTAACGTAGTCCTAAAGCGTTACGGAATTAAATAAATTTATTAATAAGTAATACTTTAATTAATCTATTAGCGACCTATTCGCTAGTAGAAATATATTTAAAATCGACCTCCCCCGAAGCCTACTTTTTATAGTAAAAGAATTCTTATATATTAATATATTTTATTTTAGTATAAAATTTAGGGTTCTTCGTTAAAATTAAAATTCTTTAAATATTATTATAAATAACGGTTATTAATACGGGCTATTCGTCTAATTCTTTTAATAATCGTTGTAGTTAAATTACTTCTTTAATAGTTTACGTTTGCCTAATTAATTTTACTTTATAAAATAATAGGGCTATAGTAGCCTATTTTTTTAAATTCTAATTAATAATAGCGCTTCTAATATTAAATATATAACCGGAAGTAGACCGGCGTTTTTAGGAATTACTAGCCTAATTTATATTTGTAAAATTGATTAATAATTCGAATTTATCTCCTAAATATATTAATTCGAATCCGATAATACCGCATAAATACTTGAAAATCCGCTTTACTACGCCGATATATACTATAATAAGTTTAATTATATATCGGTTGTAAAAGAATATTATAAATACTATATTTAGGCGTATATTGAGTATTATATATATTAATAAACCGATAGCGTTAATATACTAAGTTTTAATTTTATTATCGGTTTTAAAATCTTCGGTTAATTCTTCGATTTTAAACGCTTATATAAGTATTTTAATTTAATTAACTTCTTAAAGACCGAATTATTAAATAATCTTTTCTAAATATACCTTTTAAAATAAGCGAATAATATAATTAGGGTAATTGCGAATAACCTTTATATTTAAATAAAACGAAATAGGGCCTATATCGGCTATTTTAAAACATTTACTAAATATATCCTTTAGTAATTATACTTCAATTTTAAATAGGGCGGCAATAAGTAAATTATTAATATAAATAGCAATATAAATATACTCTTTAATAAATACTCCGTCGTTTATACTAAAAAATAAAAAATTAAAGCTCTTCAAAAAACTTAATAGTATATTGTACTAGATTTATAGTAATTATTTTAAGCCGTATAGTACTTTATTTAAGTAGTATACAAATCCTTAATTTTAATTAAAATCTAAGGGCTATTCTATAAATATTTCCTCTTCTATTTTACTATAAAGAAAGGCCGTATAAATATTTATTTATTCGAATTTTAAATCGAATACGACGGCGATAATAAAGAGTAATTTATAATTTATAAGTTTAATTACAGCTATAAACGTTTTATTATAGTCGATACCTTTTTATTATTCGAAATTTCTAACGACCTATTTAATTTTATATTATATAATCTTATTATTAGTACCGGTTTTAATTTTATATATTTATTTACCGGATAGGATACGGCGTCCGGCGGGTTTTAGTACTAAATTCCAAATTTTATTATTTATTAAAGAATTATATTTACTATTTATAATTTACTTTTAATTCGGCTAATAAAGATTTTATAGCGTTTATTAGTAATTCTTTAGTTCTTATAGGGTATTTTAGATATCGTCGTTAATAATAATATTAGTAAAGGTATAAAATAGCGAAATAGTAGCTTCGGAATTTAATAATAAAAGTGGTAGCGCTTATAATTCGGAGTAATAATTAATAACTTTTTAAACGTATTATTAATTGTAGAGGTTTAGTATTCCTCTAATAATAATATAATTTTATATAAATAATAATAGTAATAATAATAGTAAATTTAATAAGGTTGGCGGTTCAAGGGTTTTATTAGGGGCGGTAGAATCCGATTATTTAAATATATTAAAATTTCCCCTTAAATAAATAGGTAGATTATCCGAGGGAATTACTCCTTTAAATTATAAATCTCCTCTAAAATATAAAATTCCTTTAGAATTAAGAATAAGTTAAATTATAAATAGGCTACATAATTCTACTTCGTACTTACCTACGACCGTAGAATATTTAAAAGTAGTATAGTTAGTAGTATAAAGGATTTATTTATTAAAGATTATATTATTAGAAATAATAATCCGGTTTTTATTTATTAGTATAATATAATTCCGGGAATTATTATAGCTAAATAACTAATAGGGGGATTTAACGGGGTTAAATTTGCCTTAGAAACTCTTTTTAATTAAGCGGTAAACTTCGGGTAAATTTAATACCCGGAGGTGGGAAAGGTCTAATTTGTCGTTAAACTAGGTTTTATAAAGGGTTTTACTAATAATAGAACTTAGTAATCGATTTCTTAAATATATAATAGACTATATTAAATATAATTAATATTTAAAGGCAAATTTAGTTTAGTAAAGTATAATAGTAATTTATTTTAGTAAAATACTATTAAATTTCTTAGCAATACCGTTTTATTAATACTATTCTATAGCTATATCATATAATACTATATAATAATTGTAATACTATACTTTTAATTCATTACTAATATTCTCTCTAATTTGGTCTAGATATATATTAAGAACTTTACGCTTTATTATTTCGTAGCAGTTAACCTATTCGGTAAATTTGTCGTATAGGTCCGACTTTTATTTTAAAATATATATCTAAATATATTAGGTAAAATTATTAATAATAATAAATTAATAGCGCTCCCTATTTGTATTGTCCGCTATAAACGGGCCGGCGATATCTAAATATATTTATTCTAATAATCGGGTATTATAGCGAATAGATCCGGTATAGGGAACCTATTTTAGCCTATTAGCCGTATAATTCTTATAAAAATAGGCCGCTTTAATAGGCTTTATACCCGTAAATATTATTTATAATAATTTTAGGTTCCCCTCGCTAAAATAGCCTAATCGTTAATACTATAATTATATAGCTTTATTAGAAAGATAGTAGGCCTTTAAAGCGATGTCGGTAGCGGTAAAATATTTAATTTAATCGAAAAAGTATAATCCGCCGATTTTAGAATTAGAAAACCGGAGTTGAATACTAAAGAAGGCGGTAAGGCGGCTATTTAATATAGCGATATTATAAGAAATTCTAATTTTATAGAATTAGAATATAGAAATAAAGTTATAAGTAGCTATAGGGTATAAATATATATTAATTAGTAGTAAATAACCTAATTTACTATTTAAAACCATTCGGGCTTTAAAAGTATTAATATAGGTAGGCGTAAGGGAAATATTTCCTATACCGAAAATAAGGGGATTATTATAGTAGTAAAGAGAAGAAGAAATAAAGCCGTCGGTATAATAAATAAAATAATTGGTAATACTCGTATTAAAAACGTATAAGTCCTTTAAAGAATTTAAAAAAGAATTTATATTATTAGTAGCGGACAATATAGAAATAACCAAATTAAGTAAGGATTATTTAAGGGGTAAAATAATAGCGAGTAGTATTATTATTATATTTAGCCGTTCCGGGGAGAATTTAATACTAATTAATTTAGTAATTTAATTCTTCGGAGTAATTAGACGGGGGGATTCCTAAACCCGTCGGCGTTTAAATAAAAGTTCGTCGGTTTTGCTTATAAAGAATAAGTTTTTAATATTAGAAGTATTAGGGTTAATATTGCCGGCCGATAGGTAATTATATTACTATTTATCGGTAAAGTCCTTATCTTTTTAGTAGCCGTTTTAGTTTTAAAGTTATTTTATAAAGTATTTCCCTAAATATAATTCCTTAAATTGTAAATATAATTTAGGGTATTACTTAAAATAGCATTCGTCGCTATACTTAGGGTCGTTATATACGCTATAGGGAGACTAAATAAATTTTCTCTTACCCTTTACAACGGCCGCTTTAGTAGTATAAAGTACTTTTTATTCCTTTTCCTTTAATTCTTTTTAGTTATTACGCTCCGTCTTAAAAATTTTAGTATTCGAAATAACTTCTATAAGAGTAATTCCGGACTTATAGATCTTATTATTATTTTTTCGGATAGGTAGGACGTAATTATTTTGGAAAAGGTTTTCCCGAAATTAATAGTATCGGTTATTTAAACCTTATATAAAATAGTAGATTAAGAGTAGTTCGGGGATTTATAAGGATTCGTTTAAGCGAATTATAATTTCGTAGGTCTCGATATAATTTTAGGTATATTTAAAAATATTATTAAAGTTAATAAGTATTAATCCTTCCTATTTTTAGACCAATTTCTAGTAAAATAATCCTATTTAACTATTAGTCCAAATTATATTAGTAAAACGTTCTAAGACTTCGCGTATTATAGTAATAGGTTTTAATAAGGGTACGGGGGTTTTTAATAAATTAAGAATTTATTTATTAATATAGTTTAAAATTATATTTAGGAATTGATTTTAGAATATAGGCTAATTAGTATATATAACGCTATAGTTATATTAATTTTGGAATTGGCCTTTAACAAAGGATTCGTCGCTAATTAAAGTATAATTTATATTTAAAATAGATATATATCGTCGGATAGCCTAGTCCTATTTAACCTAATTATTTATATCGGTAAATTTGGGTAGGTTAGAATAATTATTAGTATTAAATTTATTTTTAAGTATAATAGGCCGTAGAAACTTATAATTTAGATATATTAAAAATTTTAAATATTAGAATATAAGCGTAGTAATACAACGGTAAATCCCCAAATATTTAAAGGACTTAGGGGAATTAGCGGAGGCGAGGGCATTAGAAAGCCCGAAGTATAATAAATTAGTAAATAGGAAAGTAGAAAATAGGGGACGTCTTCTACCTTTCTAAAGAAGCCGTTATTAAATAGAATAGATATAATATTATAAATTAAATATAGGAAACCGATTTAATTTAAATAGCGAATAATAGTAGGAAGATAAATATATAGCCGTAAATTATAATAAGGGTATTTACGGATATAATATTTAATTTTAGCGGGGGTAGCGATATACCGTATATATATTCCTATAGGATTATATAGAATAGGTAAGGAAATAGTAGATTCGGGTCCGAATCGGAGTTTCGGTTATTATAATAGCGGCGGTCTCTAGTGACGGTAAAGTCTTAATTTTAGTACGTAATTAAAGTTATCGTTAGATAATAATAAGAAAGTAATAGAATCGGAAGTAGACAAAATTGTTAATAATAATAATAATGATTTTAATTGCGTATTATATATTCCGGGCTTATAACCTATTAAGATCTATTAAGTGTACGATAATATAAGGGTAGACAAAATAGTTTGGAATATTTAAATTAATTAAAGAGAAGAAGGAAAGAACGGGAAGGATGGGCGGATTAGCCTATCCTTATATAGTTAGCTAGATATAGTTGGGGAAACGTGTTTGGATTGAAATGTATGTAGGAATATTGTTAGTATATACCGTCTATGTCCGATAGAGGCCAATGTGCTTTTATCCTTGGCTCCCAGCCCTCACTCGTCGCTTGCGCTGCCATCACAACATCAGACGAAGGCCTAGAAATGGAATTACTGAGGAGCGCCAACTGTTCAGTCTTCAATTGCCCCATGCCAAATCTGTTCTGTGAACAGTCACCTTGTAGGTGCATTCTGGCTGATTCGGAAAGCGACCGTCGAAAGGGTTAGTGCAATTAAATGACCCCCCGATTTCTTTGATGCCCGTCTATTGACTTCCTTTCAACAACACCGAAAGCTGAATCGCGCATTCGACGGGAAACAACGTTTGACAACACAACAAACAATTGACGAAGCATTTGCCATGGCCGACATCAGTTGTAGCCAGGCCTTCCAAGGCAAGAGACTTGCTCGGCGGGCAGTGTCTGTTTACTCCGCGGGCAGTGTCACTGCCCGTATAGGGAGTCTATATAGGCGTTCCTCCGCGGGCAGTGTCATAGTAATCCCTAACCCTAATAAATCCCATACAATCTTAGCATTGCAACGCTAAACTTAGCGATTTGCAGCCATCGTAAGGGGAGATGTGAAGAGATTGCAGCCATCGTCAATTACGCGATTTCTTTACAACAACTATTAACTAATATTACAACTCTACTAAAATAGCTCGTATCAATAAGATTTTAACGTTAGTATACTCGCCGCAACGCCCTAAGTTATCTACTAACTTTCTTTTCTTTACCAATATATCGGCCATCGAATTCAATAGCAATTCTAACTTACACTATACTACTAGTAGAGATAAGCGAAACGAACTTGCACCTACCTCCCCTACCCCTACCGCCGCCGAACCTACCTCTAAAGAGCCTACTTCTAAGGAGCTTACCTCTGGCCAATAGGCTTAAGAGTCTTCTACCGATAAGGATTCAGATAGTACCGACTATAGGGCTTCTAGTATACCTAACCCAACTACCGAAGATATTACTCCCTAACTAATTAATATAGTAAAGGACGTACAGGAGGCTTTTAATAAATAGGGTATACATTATAGGGTAGCGTTTAACCGCAATCAAGCGGCTAATTACCGGAAGGGCGAAGCAACGTACTACCAGTTAAAGTATAACCGCCATAGTCAACTTCGTCCCTCTATTGTAAAGCTTAGAAAGACCAGGAGTCGAAAATGTAGTTGTAAATAGATAAGTTCAACTATTACTCTTAAAATAAATAGTTAGAAATGGATTTACCAGCCGTCTTCCAACCCTTAACACTACGAGCACAACCACACCCCGTTATTAAATAAGTCTACCCACCCCCAGCACCGCAAGTAAAGTGAAAAGGTGTATAGAAGGGTTGCCAACCTATCTTATCAACCTAGTATCCGGCCGCGAGATATCTTAGCTATTATTCAACGAGAGTTTAAGGGCTATATATATATACAAAAGGACATCGACAATTAGCGCTAGCGAATCAGGAAGAAAGAGCGCAGTAATTATAAGGCTACGGCAGCCCTCATTAAGCACTTCGATAAGATTGAAATGCCATACGTTATTAAGTAGTGTAAGGATAACCTTCACCGCCTACTTAGCATCGCCTAGAACTGGATACTATATATAGAATAATAGAAGCGATACCCAAAGTGCTTGGGTATTAATAATACTTATAAGACCAACCGGTATAGCTCCCAACTGCTCTTCAACTTGTCTTTTAATTAGTCTCTTCAATTATACTAATTACTTTTAATAAATATAGCTACCCCCTTACCATCGTTATTGGCATAACGAATACCAATTCGGTTTTTACTACTGCATTCGGCCTTATTAATAATGAGAGGACTAAAGGGTTTACCTAGTTAGCTAGTACATTCGATCAACTACGTCGCAAAGCTCGTATAGCTAAACCAGAAGTTATTATTATAGACTTTAATAGCTAGTTGAAAACAGCCCTTACGACGGTATTCCCAAACGCCCAGTAACAGATCTACATCTTTCACATCAACCGCAACGTACTTTTACAGGCTAAGAAGAAGTAGAAGCGTATTAATAGCGAGGGTAGCGATTCTAATGACGACGAGCGAGAGCCCGTTAGTCTTAGCCAAACCAATAAAGGGATTTTAGAAATTGCAGCGAGCGCACAAGTAGATAGGGACGGGTCGGGCAACGAAGCTAGCGTTTCCCATCTAGGGCAGAAGGTTATTGAATATACTTATCGAAGGCTCTTTAACTTCTAGAAGACAATTGTATTTACACTAGACGAAGGAACGTTTATACAGCGATAGAAGTAGTTAATCAATAATTTTACTAATTAATAGAAGATATTACTATACTTATAAGACACTTATATGCCTTATCGACACTAATAGGCACATTGTTACATATCCTAATACCGCAATTTTGGTATAGTAGTCACCTTTACTAACAAATCAATTAATTACTACGTAAAGGATTACTTAATTAACGGCAAAAGCGATTTAATAAGTCTCTTTAATTCTATTCACGCGATAGTTAACCGCGAGAGTCGATAGTAGATAAAGGAAGTTGTAGATTAGGATATAAAAATACAAGGGGAGTTCACTAGCCCTACGTTTCAAATCCTAGGCGAATTACCTCAACGGGTTATATATTATTATCTTAATCTCCTTCGTTATTAAGTACGTCTCGCACAGTTTGGCCTCCCTTCGAGTATAGGAAGGAAGCAAGCAAGGGATCTGGGGCCATATAACTGTACGGTTCAAAAGCAATATAGTATCCCCTATTACTATACGATATTAGGGAAGCTTAAGCGTAAGAAGGAGCTCAAACGTTAGGACGTTCACTATTACTATTATACCCGGCCACCCATAAGTAAGCGTAACCTTTATTCACGTATTAAAGACCCCAAAATCGCAAATAAAATTCGAGGAAGGCCAAAGAATAGTATATCTAGGCTTCCCAAGGATTAACAAGTCCCTAACGATAGTATTAAGGGAAAGAAGAAGGCAATAAAGAAGAGGGTAGTAGGGAAGGCAAAGAAAGCAATAGAGAAAAGTAGTCAAATACTAAAACTATCCCTACGTCGACAACGGTTACAATTCGAAACAGTCGATAAGATTAGTACAAGTAATAATACAAGTAAGGGTTCTATACGCTCTACTATTGAAGTATAAAGAGAGGGCTCTTCAAATCCCTTTAATTTAAATAACTCTCTTATAAAGAAGTAGACTACCCGGGCCCGGGCCGCCTAAGAGGCCACTCCCTCTAGCAATCCCCTTGCCCCTTCAAGCCCTAACGAATAGCCTACCCGCAAAAAGCGTACTATAGTACGTTCTTCAGTACCAATACCAGCGGTAACCCGGAGCGGGAGGACTATAAAACCGTCGCAAAAGACTTTATAGGAGTGATTAATTAATTAGATAAATGGATAATACTAGTACTACTTGTACTGCTCAGCTCGTTTTGTAGTATACGTAACTTCAATACTAAGAAAATGAGAAAATATCACGAGATTAAGGGACCAATTATTACTAGAACGCTACGAGGATGTTCAACACTATAAGGAATATTACAGGGTTAGGGATTATAGTGACACTGCCCGCGGAGGAAACCCTATATAGATTCGCTATACGGGCAGTGACACTGCCCGCGGAGAAAAGTGACACTGCCCGCCGAGCAAGTCTCCAAGGCAATGGCGCTCATCCCGCCAGAGGTACATGACACATCAACATGCATGCATGCATGGAAAGTCGTGAAAGGACGACTTTTCTTCGGGAATGTGCATGCGCTAACCTACTGTATGTGGGCCTCCAGACCACATGGCTTTCAAGACCACCTTTGGTGGCTACCATGATGCTTATCCCGTCGAACTCCTGAAGGACAGCTCTCACGTCTTTCAGCGCGACACCAAGGCCGACATCGAGATTCATGACACCATCAAACACGATCATTATGGCGACGCCAATCATGTCGCCCACGACACCGGCGATTTTGTCATGGACAAGGAGAAACTCAGTCACTATCGCATCGTCACCGACGACCTTATCGACCCCATTCTCCTCCACTGGGAGGCCCATCAGGAGCCGAAATCCAATGGCTCTGTCCTCGCCGCTTCTAAGGCCGTTTGTGCCAAAGACACCACCAAGACCTCAGTCGGCTTCATCCTGAACGAAGCGCCCATCAACGCCCGCCCTTCATTCCCCTATCCCAACATCTGTACCGCTATCATGTCCCAGCCCACGCTTACCAACCCGATCGGGGGCATGAGTGACACTGGCCCTTTCACCACTGGCCCTTTCACCACTGGCATTTTCATCCCTGGCAATCTCACCCCTGGCATTTCGACCACCGGCATTTCAACCACCGGCAAATCTCACATTGCCAACCCCGTTCCTGTGACTGGTCCCTCATCTCATCTCGCCGCCAAACCGGACGGCACTCATCATCACATCGCCAACAACAAGAACAACGGTTCTAAGAAGGGAAAGTCCAAGGCTGGCCGTAGCCCCGCAGGAGTCAAAAAGCGCACTGGAATCTGCACCGAGTGCGACGTTCGTAAGGTTTAGCAGACCGGTACGAGGCGGTGCATGCCTTGCCTACGCAACAGACCCAGCCAGGAAACGCAGCTCCAGATTGCCGAATGGGCTGCCCAAGGCATTCTAACTTGCACGGACTACATCCGCCGTCCCCAGCGTGCCCCGGGCAAGTTTTGCTCTCACTGCTTCAAGGGCGAGGATGAGTAGTTTCGGTCACCCTCGGCGTTGTCTATTGTAGGAGGAGTAGGCATACGGATGGAATGCAAAAGTGTCGACGGGAAAGGGAGTACGGACGTGCGAAAGACACATGGTACCCTACCTCTAGATAGTTCACCATCGATATACCTCTATAGACAGATGGTAGCGTTACATGCACAAACAGATAGCATATATCTAATTTGAACCCCTTACGCCTTAGAGTAGTTCAATTTGCCTCATACTTTCCCGCACCGAGATGTGCCGCGAGTGCTACTTCGAGACATGGGTGAAGTATTCATCCCAACATCGGACGACAACCTGAAAATGGCACTGTTCAGACGTATCCACTGTCCCGTCTCGTCCCGATTCCCCTCAGGTCCCATCTGTTCTCTTCACATTCACTCTGAACAGTTATTCCAGCTGATTTGGAATGCGACTGGCGAAAAGTCCCACTTCAGTTCGGACGTATTTCATGCCGCCTTCATTTCTGTGGGCTGACCCCGAACTCCTCGCAACATATCACAGCCCACTCCCAAGTGCAATCCTTGATTGAAGCAAGACATCAATCAAACATAGAACAATTCAGAGGCAGACGCTATGCCTGTCTTGAGCAAGATCCAGGGCCCCCGGGGTCCTGAGGGCCACAACGGCCGCCATGTCTTCGGTACGTAACGCATCAACATGCACCATCCCGACGCACAGCGGCCGTTCGCCTAGATGCATGTGCTAACATGTGCCAGGCGATATCCTCGGTCGAAGCATCGATGAGCTTTACCCCGTCGCTCCTCTTGAGCACGTCGAGAACTGCGCCGATCATCACAACTATGCTGTTATCAACACTCTTCCCAACAAAATCTTCACCCATCCCATGCCCATCGGCGCGGGCACGAACCTCGCCACTGGGGCCTCCACCGCCAAGAACGGTCACATCGGCCCGGTGAACACCACCTGCACCGACAACATCGTCCCCCCCGTCACCGCCGGTCTTGTTGCCAAAGCCACACCCAACACGAAGCCCAACACTCACTCCGCCAAGAACATCGTTCCTGCCGTCAGCGCCGGTCCTATTGCCAAAGCCGCACCCAACACGAAGCCGAACACTCACCCCGGCAACGCCCGTCACGCCACCACCAAGGCGGGCGGCAGCAAGTCGTCCGGAACCACCAAGGATGCCGACGGCAAATGCAAGAAGTGCAAGGTCCGTCCCGTTTAGCAGACGGGGACCTACACGTGCGCAGGGTGTCTTCTGAACAAGCCCGGCAAGGCTGGCTGGGACCAAATTGAACGGTGGGCTGCGCAGGGAATTCGGACCTGTACCGATTGCATGCGCCGACCCCAGCGTGCTACAGGAAAGCTGTGCGACGAGTGCTATGGGGGCGACGAGGAGTGAGCTGAGCTCACTTGCCGGGCCGGAACCCTTGGGCCGTAGGCCGTAGTCCAACAAAGACATGGAAGTCACGACCACATCGTGGAGGGGTTATAGGTGGATGTTTGACAGTGGGGTCCATGGGTCTGGAGTGCCAAGGAATGATTGGGAAATCATAGAGGAATGTGCAGCTGGCAGCATGGTACATACAGGAATTTCAACTTGAAGCAACTTGATCGATACCTCTAGCATTAGAGGTACATATTAATAACGTGGACCCTTGTTACCTGAATCTTATTGCCGATGGTCCTGCATTACTACCTCTTTCAATATAGATCGTCACCCATGAACATAAACACCGTGATATAATCTCGTGGTCCTCGACCTTGTTACTCTGCCTTCAGCGACTTGTAATTGAACAGTTCTTCTCCTATATATCTTGCCAAACTGTCTCTATCTCCGTGCAGCTCTTGCAAACACCGTTTCTGCAGACGCTATCACGTATGTCGTCGCGTACATATCCAGCGTCATCGCCCCAAAGGCCAATGTCGCCGACTCCAGGCAAGGGTTAGGGTTGGGTGAAGTGCTTTGCGCATCTGAAAAACATGCCGGACAAAGCGACGATTGCCATCATCCGAGCCCGCCACGCGTAGGGAATTTTTTCCTGCACGGACTGTTTTAAGAATGAGGCGACTGTGAATCAGAAGAATGGCCGGGCCCTTTGTTATAGCTGCCGCGCCAAAGGAGAGCGCAACAGAAAGCTTCGAAGCGCCGGTTAACGAAGCTCCCCGGTCCTACCAAGTGCACAAAGTCCAAGATCCGTAACATCTAATAGATGACCCCAAAGGACGTCCTAGGGCTACTGCAAGACTCTGCGGTAATAAAGCCTGTCGAACGACTCGGGAGACTACGAAGTACGAAGAGATTGTGGCAGCCGATGACGCCACCGCGGCGGAGCAGATTTGAGTCTCCGGCTGGAAGGAACGACCGCGTGGGTTGATGCATCATAACGGAAGGCACATATGTCGGAGCGGGGCAAGACATGCAGGGAAGGAACGCTTATTAACAACCTCAACCATCGTCATCTGTCCGCCCATCAATCCAGCACCCTCTCGAGGACAATCAACCTCTCGGCCTCAATCACGAACTCAATCAACATCCTGGGGGAGGTAGTCATATAAACACTTTAATATTAACACTGTTAATCAACTCTTTATTCCAATTTTTTGACCTGTTCCTTAAAGTTCAATCACTTGTGCTCGTCTCGCAATAACCTCCCCGACTTCTCGTCAAACCAACAAGCGCAGCACCGAAGTAGTTCAACATCCCGATAGTCTGCACAGGACATGACAACACCACAAGAAAGACTTCCTGGTCAAGGATTGAAGACGGTTCACCATGTGCATTCGCATTGCAGATTTTGGCAGACCATCACAGTTGAAACAATCTGAACTCTTCGGGTCTAGCAGAACACCCTCCTTCACCAGTTTTTGTCCAGGTTCAGTCTTCGAGAGACGCGATTGGACAGACGGGCTCGGCAATTCAACATCGGATGGCAGTCTGGAGGAAAATAGGTACCCGCTAGCTACCCGCTTGAATTGTTATGAGTAATATGTTCTCAGGTTACTACGGATTTGGATTGCGACCGGGCAGCTTTGGAGGTACTTGTAGTGCGCCCTCCGCTCCGGTCTATCTGCTGCAACCCTTCAACCAAACAACATCAAAGCTGCGGGTCCAATTCTCACCTACCCAACACACTCTTCTGATTATTGACGACAATCACGGTCCCAGGAAAAGACAATTACCGATCTAGCCCTCGTTGGATTTTTCTTCGATCATGGACCGAAGAAAGTGCGGAGGGTTCCTGCAATTGTGCATGGACGTAGATTTCAAAATCAACCATCCTTTTGGCTTGCTAAATAAAGAGCAGGGTAAGACTCACCCAATATCAATACGAGGCCCGTCTTGAAAACCGTATACTGACAACAATTCCTTCCACAGTCGAGGAGCTCGAGGCACTCAGGCTTGAGTTTGTTGAGTTGGTCGACAAGGTTGATAACGAGACTTGGCGCCTTCTTTGCGACCGATGGGCACGTCCTTTCGAGGACGTTGTGTCCGAAGGCCTACAGGGATTCCCCTATCTGCTCCTAATAGATCAGGCTAGATGGGGTTCTTCACCTCGGTTGCGCCCAAAGGGCGGCTATCAAATTGGCGGCGTGGCCTTGAACAGCGCCACCCACGCATCTTCTCAAGCTGCTCAGACCTTTCATAGTGGTATCGCCAATACCACGATGCCTGAGATGTGGGACAAAGACGTTCCACTCGCTAACTTCTCTCCGGTGGAACCACCTCAACTGTATAACGAGGTCGGACTCCTGCCCGGTCCTGAAGACGTGTGGTATGGGAACGAGCAGTTAGCTCTTGCGACACAGCAGCAAGCTGGCTTCTCGAGGGTTTTAGGCAGCTTTGGCGCTCCAATGGGCCCGAAAGAAACTGCTGGGAACATGAATCGGCACGGCAACGTGACCGCAACGAAGAACCCTATCTCCGATGAAGCAGCCCTTGCGAGCTGGAACGAACAGGTTCTTTCTGGCTTGCTGAACACCGGAATCCAGTACTAGAATCAGAACCCCCCGAACCACAACTATCTAATCCAGACCCCTCCGAACCACACCAATCCCTACTAGAACCAATCCAACCAGAATCATCTCGGCCAGAACCATCCCTACCAGAACCAATCCAACCAGAACCATCCCTACCAGAACCATCCCTACCAGAATTATCTCGGCCAGAATCATCTCGGCTAGAACCATCCCTACTAGAACCATCCCTACCAGAACCATCCCTACCAGAACCATCCCTATTAGGGCTATCCCTACTAGAACTATCCCTACTAGAACCATCCCTACCAGAACCATCCCTACCAGAACCATCCCAGCGGCAACCATCCCAACCCCATGGCACCTGTCCCACTTCCCGCGGACATCACTCAAAACAACTTCATCGGTCAAGACCTGGCCCCTCCTGCCCAACCCTTGATCGCAGCTCCCAACGCCGGGCCTGCGATCGACCCTCCCGGTGCTCTCCCCAGGCCAACCAAACCGTGCGAGACATGCCAACTGCGTCCAATCTAGCAAACTGGCGCCAGAAAGTGCATTCGGTGCTTAGGGAATCGCCCGGGCCCAAGAAAGTTGGAAGCGATAGAGAGAAACCGCCTAAGGGGCTTGAGAACATGCTCCAACTGCATGTTCCGGCCGCAAAGGGCGCCAGGCCGCCATTGCCAGCGTTGTTTCAATGACGCGCATGGTATTGCGAATCCTCCCTAGGGGGATGAAGTTATGCAGCATGATGTGGAGGAGGAGTAGCGGCCTCAACAATGAAGCGATGGAGTGGATCGGAACGAAGGGGGGAACCAGAACGGCAGCAAGCTGTCGCCGAAGTGAGATTTGAAGGAGGAACCGATCCTTACCATGCCCAATCCAGGTTGCGCAAAAAGGACTGGATGCCAGTGGGTCCCAGACATCCAGGATCTATGCACTGAATTGGAAGGAGCGCAGGAGTGGCTGAATGCAGGAACTGGGCTCTCAAGGAAGCGGAGATGGAGCGTGCCTGCCACACCAAGATGGGATGGGCCATGAGAAAAGGATGACATGGTCGGCAGAGATTGAGGTGCACGTTATTCGCGGTCATGATCCGGAAACTGTCGCCTCTCCAGATCCAACTGTATATTAAATGTAGTTATATACTTCTCATCACAGAGCATACTTTCTCATCAGGTATGATTTGCATTACTTCCATATATCCCTTCTATTCTCACTTTTTTTTGGACACCAATCATTCCTTCCTTGATGACATGATCCATCCCCTTCATGTTCACATACCATACATCAAGCGAAGCCCAATCCTCCAGCTGCACCCGCCCAGGATGCCCAACCCGGCCCTGCCACCCTCGACCGCCCCACAAAGAAGTGCAGAAAGCGCAAAGTGCGTACCGGTTAGCAACTCCGTGCACACCTCCATCGTCACTGCCTTGAGAACAAGGCGGGTCGTAGAAGGCAGCCAGAACACCGCCATCCAACAGCCTAACATAAATGTGACTCCAAATTTCAACAAAACCACAATCACTCCACCCCCCAGACGGCGGTCCCAATTGCCCACACGGCTCCCAGCCCTTCAAGCAATCACCGACATTGGAGGTGGTGCTGTCTCCGGGTTGAAGGAATCCAACAAGCACTCCTCTCTTGAAGAGTTTGAGTCGTGGGTACGAAGTGGAGAATGGAAGAAGCCCTTCTCTCTTGATGACTTTGTTTCATCAACAACCAAATCCCCCCTGCCCAGAACACTCTTATCGGCAACTTTCCTTTGAGCGCTCAAATTCCCCCCTCCTAGAACAACCATATCGACAACTCGTCGGATGTCAATCAGACTCCCCAGCAGGAGAATCAACTCCTGTATGGTGTCACAATAACATGGTCAGTGAGGTGGAAATAATGAACTGCATGGGGATTAAAATCAATCCTCATGGTCTACGAGGCAGTTAGTGTGTGAGTATCAAGTTTCAAGCAGTCTTTCCCTCATATCGTCGCATTTCTGACTTCCAATTTCTACCCCTTGACGATCTGTAGAAAGACTTTTTTGTATATGGGCAAAAAACACATCGGCTTGGCAGTAACCCTAACCCTTTCATCTGGAGTTGAACCGCGGAAAAGACATTTGGGGGAGAAGCGGGCAGGAAAGAAGGAGGACTTGACTTCCACCACGGGGAGTCAGCGGAGTGCTGAAAGCTGGGGTACATGTATTTGGCATGTCTACGGATGCAGGAGCGAAGGTGGCATAAATTACGAGTGGAATTTAAATGTGGGAAGGAAGGAAGATGGTGTTGACATGAGGTGGGGTAGGAGCACAGCGTTGCTGGAGCAACAGTGGTGCAGTATAAACATGACAGAGCCAAATGCAGGATCGAGACACATTTTAAATCAAAATGGACTTTGCCTAAGATCGTGATCTCTGTTCAAAAGTGATTCCATCGTTTGCCCTATGCCATCTACATGCATCCTCCGCGAACACTTTTCCTCGTCACAAAACCATGCTGACCCCGGACATATCTGACCAAACCGAGGGCCCATTGAAACTGAACCGACTACCTCATGCAAGTAGGTCGTGCCTGCAGCTTCCTGAAACTCCGTGATCAGGCCCAATGTAATGCGTGCTTCGATTCTGACATGTGATACCCATCTTGTTAGGAGATATAAGGCGGTCTTCCCGGACCCCAAAATCCAAACTTCGTCTTGATTCCTCCCCGCTCGACACATTTTTAACCGTCTTCATCCGTTACACATGCCGAGACCTGATTGAAAGACACACAACCATAGCTCACCGACGGAAGGATGTGAGGATCCTGACAACCAATATCCTGTCATGGACAAAGGCGAACTCTAATCGAGCTACTGACTCTACAACCTCGAGACGCTGACGATACTGCAACCTCCCCAGCATATACGACCGATAACCGGCGAGAGCTGAAACTAACAAAACACATTTCGCGTTGACGAAGTAGGAACAGGCAAGGAAATGTGAGTGATTGCGATGAATTGAGCTAAACTACCGTAGTGGGAAAATGGGCAGCGTTACTATCATAGTTGCAATTGTCAACCGCTACTATTATAGTTCTATGAACTACCTTCTATGATAGAAATGTCAACTATGGTAGTTGCCCAGGGGAGATTCTGATTGGTCAGATTTTGAAGGCGCTGAAGAGGTACGCTGGGCGGCCAAATTCTAGCGGTCATTTTAGTATGAGGTTAACCGAGTGGTGATGGAAGGGCCCTGATTGGCCGGATTAGTTTCGGTGATGATGATAGTTCCTTCCTGCGTTCGCCAAAGTCACGATCAGTCCTCGCGGTGGGCGACGATAGGAGAGTGGGGTATAAATAACGGCCTTTTGACTTGGGATTTTGGATTTGGATTCTTCCCCAGTACATCAATCAATTGGGCTCGTCCTTCTTCGCGCGAAAAGTTTCACGCGTAGCGGTCGCACTTGTGAATACCTTCATTTGCATTCCACTTTCGGACTTCGAAGTCGAAGTTGAAGTTTCCGATGTCGAAGCCAATATCGAAGCCCATGTCGAAGCCGATGTCGAAGTCCCAATGTCGAAGTCGATGTCGAAGTCGATGTCGATGTCGATGTCGAAGTCGATGTCGGGGAGGGTGGAAGAGCCTTGGCGCCCAGTGGGCAGCCAGAAAGGCACCCACCCTCGAGGTAGTGCAAATTATAGGGGGTCGTTAGGCCTTTGCCACTATAAAGGATTTGAACCAATCAGAATCTCCCCTGGGCAACTATGGTAGAAATGAGAACTATGGTAGTTGAGTAAACTATTCTACAAAACGGTGCTATGATAGTTGCCGTCTACTACCATAGATGCCCTGCCCATATGCCCGCTTCGGTATCCGTTGGGCCAGTCCGATTATGCCTAGGGTATCAATGCTAAAACGACCTATGTAAAGCAACCTGGAACCTATTGTCCCGAAACCATCATGACCGCATGACTTGTCCCGCGAAACCTCCGATACTACCAGGAGATTCATTCGATGGTACCTGATGCCCATCTCGCCAAATAAAGTCCCAGCTAATCGTCTCTCTCTGACAGGACATAGCCTCGTCCATGCTGAATCCCCTCCCAAGTTTCATATCGTCCTCCATCCTGAAACCTCGGTCGAACCTCGAAGTCCTTGGTCTTGATTCCCCTCTGAGCTCAAGTACCTCCGAGGGAACCAATGCAGCCATCGCCAGGCACACATGGAGTTGCTGGTGGCATGGGATTCCGTGTCCGTGGCCGCGAATGACGTTCTCCCCCGTGGCCCCGTGGGCTTAGCCGACTTACTCGTCAGGGCTCGAAACGCCCATTGACCCCATCCGCCAGGATGGGGTCAGGCAGGGCAATTAGCAAAAATCAGGGCAATTAGCAAATTTTTGGGGTACATCAGCCGCCTGCAAGTTTACTAGCAAATGGAGGTACCCCGGCATGAATGCAAAACTCCGAGCAAAACGAAGCAGTCACACGAGGATTCTCAACTACACAACAAGTGCATTCAAAATGTAATCGCCAGCGATTGTGCGCTTTTTTTATATCCTTTTCACAGTACCCTCATTTTTCTTATACCTTTTAATTTGGTGTTGCAATTTGAATTGCAGTGTAAATTTTGATGGTTGAATTGGCTTATACCAGCCGCGCCAAGGTACTTCCGGCGCTTCTATAACCCTAACCCCAGGAAGTTTTGCTAATTGCCCTGATTTTTGCTAATTGCCCTGCCTGACCCCATCCTGGCGGATGGGGTCAATGGGCGTTTCGAGCCCTGACGAGTACTCGGCTTAATTGTCCTCCGCAGCGTCATCAATCGACGCCTGGGCCAGCTGCGCAGCAAGGCGCCTAGCGGCGCCCCTGGCCTTGCAAGTAGGGCAATGCTCGTAGGTCTCTACGGGCATCCCAGCGTAGCAGCCGCTGCAAGTGCCCTCGCGGCGGCTTTGTCTCTTGAGAATCAAGAGCTGCATCTTCAAGCCTGGTTTATTGCTCAGGTGGTCCAAACATTTGGACGCACGGCCGCGCGCCTTCTAAGCGCGAGCAGTGCATCCGGGATGGCCGCATGCTTTCGGATGGTTCGCGTGGAGGACTGCCGCCGCAGCCCGAACAATACCCTCAATTTGCGCTTTCGCCGTGGTCTGTCTGATGGTGAAAAGAGCATAGACGGCCGGATGCAGGGCCTGACCGTGGGGTGCAAGAACTGGCGCTTGCTGCGCCGGTGCGACGTTGCCAGCTGGCGGAATCTGTGGATGGTTCACCTCGTGGGGCTCATGGTTGACGGCTAGAGGGTGCTGGATTTGGTTTTGGAAAGCGGCGGGAACTTGCTGGCCAAAGTTGGCGAGGTGATGGTTGGGGTTGTTGAAGTTACCAGCTGGGATGGCGGCGGGAACTTGCTGGCCAAAGTTGGCGAGGTGATGATTCGGGTTGTTGAAGTTACCAGCTGGGATGGCGGCGGGAACTTGCTGGCCAAAGTTGGCGAGGTGATGATTGGGGTTGTTTATGTTGTTGAAGTTACCCGTTGGGATGGCGGCGGGAACTTGTTGGCTAAAGTTACTGAGCTGATGGTTGTTGTTGTTGATGTTACCCGCTGGGATGGCGGCGGGAACTTGGTGGCCAAAGTTGCCCAGGTGTTGGTTGTTGTTGATGTTACCGGCTTGGTTGGCGGCCGGAACTTGCTGGCCAAAGTTGTTGAGCTGATGATGGTTGGGGTTGGGGTTGAAATCATCGGCTTGTTGAAGCCATTACCATATCTTGGTATTCCTTGGTATAAGTGGATACGATCCATACATAGCTACCCTATATATATAGCCGGACTTCGTCTTCTTTCCCTTTGGTCTCTCTCTCTCTTAAATTAATTAAGATATTTACTACTATATTCGTCGTCTTACGTAATCACCTCCTCCATATAGTTCAATAAATTATAAGCCCGGATACGCTATACGATTAATATTACCGCTAAATTTATATTCTTTACCTACCCCTTTATTTCCTTATATTATATCCTTTTATCTTTTTCTTTTTAAGAAAAGATGTTGTTCGCATTCCAAAAGGTTTGTACTTCTCACTAAATATAAATATTACTGTTAATTACAACTATGAGGTTTGTACTCGTATAGATTAGCGTACGGATTACCGTATATACTATATACGTATAAAATCTTAGTAATTTAAGACGCGGAATTAATTTACTACGTTATAGATATACTAGATTTTTACTTTCCCTAACCTTTTTAAAATCTATTATAGAATCTATTATATCTATTACATTTAATTATATTTTTATTAAAATCGTTCGATTTCTAACTATTACGAAACGTTATTTACCCTTGCAATTTAATAGAAGCGCGATTTACCGAATAAAGACCGTTTTCGTCTATTTTAGTATCTATATTATTATTTATATATTCTATTATTATTATTACTACTGGTTATAACCTCTATTATAATATTACGTCGTAATATTCAAATCGTTTAAATAAATCGGATATTTACTTCTAAATTTACAATTCGACGTAGTTACCCTATATAAAATTCCCAATAAAATTTTTATAAGGTATATCGCTACAATTTTCGGCCGCGCCTTATAAAACTATTATTTACCCGCCGATATTTTAATTACCGCAATTTTATTTATTTCTTAGAAAATATTTCTATTGCTCCTTAAGTCTTCTGTAATTCTTTCTAAAATTTTATTTTTATAGCGCCTTTACTATTATAATTTTCTACTACTATTCTTTTAGGCCTTACTTAAAGCCTAATACCTTTATTTCCTCCTAATTCTATTAACCTTTAGAGATTTACTACTACTATTCTTCTAATTCCCTTACTACTGCGTACTAATGTTTAACCCCGCCGGATATTTAATTTATAATTATTATACCTAATAAAGATTTCGACGAGTTTATTTTTATTCCCCTCTTTAAGAGCGGAGGTATTAATTATATTACTTAGTATAGAGCCCTTATTAATTATATTTCCTCCTAGTCTACTTTCGATATTTACTATAGCGCCGACCCTTTGGCCCCCCGTCCTAATGCCCCGGATTAGAAGAATTTGGAAAGGTACGACGTATAGTTTATAGAGTAATACTAAATATTGAACCTTTTCGATAGGAAGTTTACCTTTACTATTTGTAATGATTTTACCTACTATAAACCCTCTACTATTATTAAAGCTTTTGAATAGGTTTATATTTACTATTGTTTAAAGGATATTAAAAGTTTTCGGAAGACTTTAATCCGTTATTATACTATTACCCTTATTAAGTATAATAGTATTATTAATTTCGCTAATTGCTTACAAATTATTTAAAACGAATTTACTAAAATGGATTTTGATTATACCTATTTGCCGGATTCCTTTGTAGTCGACTATTTTCTCCGAGGCCTAAGTTCCGAATATAATATTTTTGCTTTTAAATTCGCCTAAGAGTACGTTATCCTACCTAAACGGGATAATTCTAGTATTATTACCCGTTATACCGTTACGTTTAATAAAGCTAAACGTACTATTAAAGTCGAAGAATTATTAATTAATTAATGGAAAGAATAGAAGGATACTAATAGTAAAATTATATTCGATTTATAAGCTACTCTCGCAACTTATATTGCCAAATCTACCCCGGCTATTAAGCCTAAATTTAATAAAAAATTATATAGTAATAATAAAAAATATATTTAACTTCCTTATTTAGTATATAAAATACTAAATTATAGCGACTTTTATTATAATATTTAATACCTCGACTGTTATAGTAAAATAAATTAAAATTTAGGCTCTAAATTAACTAACGCCAAACCTCAATCCTTTTTAACTATATTATTGGTAATAGGCTTTAATAAATATTAATTCGACAACGATTATTTAGAGGACTTTTATTCTACTAAGCGCTACTATACCGATTAGGGAGCCGGTAACCTATAATTTATTACTAATTTTTCAAAATTTATAGGTTATATAATATTTAGTTCTATTACGACTAATCCGCCTATTTCTTTATCCTTACTACTATCCCTACTACTATCCCCGCTACCGTTCCTACTATTATCCCTATTGCCGTCCCCGCTACCGTTCTTATAGCGGAAAGAAGCCTAATTTTCCTAAATTTACCCCCCGCCACTATTATTAATTTTAGCGTTTACTACCCTAATAACCTTATTTATCGATGCCCTTTTAATTACCTCTCCCTTCCCTACTATTATCCCCCCGCTCAGATCTAAATTTGTAGAGCGCGTTATTACCCTATCCGCTTCAAAATCCCGCTACGAATTTCTAAATAATTTTAAATATATTATTATTATTAATTCTAATGCCGGTAGTTATTTATTCTATAATAAAACCGGTTTTAGAAGTTTACGCCCCTATACTAGCCCTCCTATTATAGGAATAAGTAATATAGAAATTACCTTAGAAGTAACTAATACTTATTTATTACGGACTTCTACCTATAAAGGCGATTCGTTTTATATTTTGTTAGAAGGCGCCTACTATTTACTAAAGATCGCTTATAACCTCCTTTCTATTTTACAATTCGATTGTAAAGGCTTTGTCGTAGTATTTGGAAACGGCTTGGCCGTAGGAATTTATAATTATAAAATCCGCTTTAAAGGTTTTAACGCTAATAAAATCTATATAGTGAACTAATTAATTAATAATTTAGTATATCGCCTTATATTTGCCGCTTATACCGTTGAACGAAAACGATTTAAGATATAGTATAACCGATTTGCTTACTTTAGTAAGGGGAATATCGTTTCCCTTTAGACGATATTTATTAGTATTTACCCTATCCCTAATTCCTATTTTTATAATAAGTATATACTTAGCCGCCTAAAGTAAATTCCCTATAGTAAATTAGTATATAAGGGGAGTCGACCTTTCGAATATATTTATATAAATACGTACGGCCCCTTCCGTTTCGAAGGCCTTTAGGGACAACGTTATTAAATTACTATTACTAACGATTTTACCCAATATATTTAGTATTATACTATTAAAATTAAGGACGAATTCCCTTAAATCGTTACTAAATAGTTCTACGAATTTAATAAGTAGGAGTACCCCGTACGGTATATTTACTTCGATCGGGCTAGTAAAAATACTAGTAAGAAATTTCAATTATAGTATACTAATTATTTTATATAATTAGTATACTTAGTAATTAATTAATACGAATAAAATAGTATATTAGAACGTTTCAATAAAATTTTGTAAAAACGCCTAATTACTATTTTAGTAGATAGTGGTTTTAATCGCCGCCTTTGGCCTATCCTCCTCTAAACGGTTATCTACTTTAAGAACCGGTGCCCTAATCGAATAATAAATAAAATACTTTTCGAAGTATAGAATGGCCGTAAGCCTAATCTTTCCTATTTAAGAATTATTAGTACTCCTTATTATTATAAACTATCCGATTCGGATTTCCTAGGGAAATTAGTATTTATAACCGGCTAAAGTAAATTATTAGGCTACAAAGGTTCGATAAATTATATTATCCTTATAGACGGTAATAAAGTTATTTTAATTAATAATATAGTTATCGACGAAATATATTCTTATATTTCGCTAAACCCTACGCCGATGGATTTTAATATTATTAATAATTTAATATTATCCTTCTACCCGCCGGACTTTAATTTTAGTACCTTTACTATAAATTTTACTTCGTTTCCCGATCTTTCTAACCCTATTAATTCTATCCCTACTGTTTCTATCCTTACTAATTCTATCCCTATAGTAGAGAAGTACCTAATTAGACCGGACAACCCCCCTGCTGCTTATTTTTTACTAATACTTCTATTAGTATTCAATTGCCCTATTCCCTCCTAAGTATTAACTATATTTCTACTACTACTACTACTAATATTTTTATCGGTTCGTTTACTCTCCTCCGTTCTAAGGGGAATTCCGATAATATAATTAAGGGGAGTTCTTAATTCGCCTATATTATCTTTACTATTATTTTTACTTTTTATTTAGTTATTTACGCCTTTACTCCTAAATAGGTTATCCTAATACCCGTCCTAATTAAAGCCGACCCTACTAAATTTATTTAATCCAACCCTATTAGACTTATTAAATCCGTCCTTATAAATATTCGATACTATTTACGTTGGCGGCGATTTAAACCTATTCGACTTAAACTACTAGCGCTCCGTTATAAATTATTACTTTGAATTCCGTCCCTTAGAACTAATTATTTTCGAATAGTAATAATTGCTATTAAAAACTATTAATAAGTATACCGATAATAACCCGTTAGCTCTTATTACCCTTGTTACCCCGCTAGTACTAGAATTTAAAAATCTTCGAAAGGCTATAAAACGCCTAGATTAGTAGTATTAATAAATTGCTATATAAGTAGAATACTAATTATTCGTTAATAACCAGATTTAGACCCTCCTTTTTCGTAATATTAACCGCCGGCTACTATTTAGAAAGTAGGTTTATAAATTTAAAACTAATACTTACGGCGAAGTCCTTCGCTATAAGGCTTATTAAGTAGTCCGTAGTTTTAAGTAATAGGAGGGGATCGACTATAATAAAACCTTCGCCTCGGTTGTAAAGCCTATAAATTATAAGTTTATTTTCGCTCTAACCGCCGCCCTCGATTTGGAATTAGAATAAATGGATATCTAAACCGCTTTTCTCTACGGTTTAGTTGAGGAAGAAATATATATAGAATAATCCTCCGGCATTATTAGTAATAATTTAATTTTAATATACAAATTTAATTGCGCTCTATACGGATTAAAATAGAGTCTACGTATTTAATATATTATTTTTACTACTTTTCTTTACGACTTCGGCTTCTCCCTACTCTCCGTTGATAAGGTTATCTTTAATAAAGGTATTACCTATATTGCTATTTATATCGATGACTTTCTTATTGCCGGCCTATCCAAAATCGACGTTTAAGCCCTAAAAGACGCGCTTAGTAAACGCTTTAAAATGACCGATATAGGATTGTATTTATATTATTTAGGTATAGCTATTACCTGCGATAGGCCTAATTGTATCCTTCGATTTAGTTAGAAGGCCTATATTGAAAAAGTATTTAAAGATTTCGGGATATCGGATTATAAGCCGGTAATTACCCTTATAAATACCGATAAAATACCTAAATTACCCGAAGGTTTTTAGGCTTCCGATACCGATAAATATTAATATATTAGTACTATCGGTTCCCTTATATACGCTATATTCGGTACCCGTCTAAATATTACTTTTATTATATCTTTTTACAATTGGTATTTTGTACGACTAATTTAACCCTATATTATAATTATAAAACGTATCCTCTGTTACCTTTAAAGTATTTTTACCCTTTACTTTATTTATTCTAATTTATTATCTATTATATTTATTAGATTTATAAATGCCGATTGGGGCAGGGATATTATTATTAAACGCTCTATTAGAGGATATATATTTTATATTAGTAGTATAACTATTAATTAGTAATTAAAATATTAATAGATTATCGCCCTATTATTTTGCGAAGTAGAGGTTATAATTTAAATTTAAGTAGTAAAAAAAGCGATTTAGCTTAGGAGATTACTATCCAATTTATCCTTTATATTTATAATTGCTATTATTATCCGCTATAATAATTAGGGTATTATAGTTTTGGCGAAGAACCTTTAATACTACGTCCGTATTAAGTATATTAGTATTTAGGAGATATAGTATAGGGAAGCCTAGATTATTAGAAGTATTAATTTCTAATACGTTGTTACTAAAGAATAAGTCGCCGATATCTTTATAAAAGTTCTACCCCGAGGCATCTTTATATAGTATTATTAGACCTTAGGGTTACTAAAACCTTTTACTTTAGGGTTATTAAAAACTTAATAATATTTTTTTAGTACCCGATTATTTATTTCCCTATATTTATACTTATTAGACCTTCTATACCCAAATAGGTGGTTATTATACTATTATATTTATTAAGTTCGGTTAACCCTTCCTATATATCTCCTACTCCCTTAGGTTAGGAATATAATTATTCCGACGGTTTAAGTCGCAACTTCCTAATTCCCGCGAAATTCCTTAATATAGGAAATCTCAAAAATTAATTTACGATTATTTTCTTACCCTCCCCGCTACCCCACGACCTCATACATATACTCATCTTATTCGTCTCAACGAAACGAATCGATTAGTCTCACTCACAAAGTCTCACGACCTCTCTATTAAAAGTTATTACTTTTCTTAACTTTACTCATATATTTTTTTATTCTTTTTTTATACTTTACTATACTTATTATTACTTTACCGTCTTTATATCAACCCTTATAGTAGTAATCCTTTCTCCTATTGGGTTTTACTAGTATTGATTGTGCTAGGCGAGAGAGAATACTTGTAAATAACCTTATTTTGACCTTTTTCGGTCATTTTCACCGCTTTTCTCATTATAGGGCAATCTATATTTGGATCGAGGGGGAGTGTTGAAGCTATTACTATATCTTGGCATTCCTTAGTATAAGTAGATACAATCCACACATGGCTACCCTATATATATAGCCGGACTTTGTCCTCTTTCCCCTTAGTCTCTCTCTCTCTTAAATCAATTAAGATATTCACTACCACATTCGTCGTCTCACGTGATCACCTCCTCCGTATGGTTCAACACGGCTGGGTTGGCCGCGGGAACTTGCTGGCCAAAGTTGCTGAGCTGATGATGGTTGGGGTTGGGGTTGAAATCACCCGCTGGGTTGGCCGCGGGAACTTGCTGGCCAAAGTTGCCGAGCTGATGATGGTTGGGGTTGGGGTTGAAATCACCCGCTGGGTTGGCCGCGGGAACTTGCTGGCCAAAGTTGCCGAGCTGATGATGGTTGGGGTTGGGGTTGAAATCACCCGCTGGGTTGGCCGCGGGAAGTTGCTGGCCAAAGGTGCCTTGGACCCCATGATAGTAGCCAAGGTGAGGGTCCTGATTTGCCATGGGAGCATTTCCTTGATTTGCAATTGCCTGCGACTGAACAACCTGACCGGTGTTGCTCAAGTGGGGATAATGAACGGCGGGGTGTTGCGCCGGATAGCCGGTCTGAGGGTCGGCGCCATCCATGATGGGTTGGTTGACTTGTGGCTAGGTACCGTTGGTGAACGTTGAGATCTCGATGCGACCTCTGTGTTGCGAGGCCCGACGGATTGGATGGTGGGGGGATGGAAATGATGGAGGAAGGAGGCCAGTAGCCGGTGAAGGTGAAAAGGATCAAAGGAGGGGGATACCCCGATGACCGAGGAAGATGGAAATGATTAGAGGAAGTGGATGGTGCTTTGATCGGGCCAGGAAATTTGGGAATCCAGCACTCTCAGTCTACTTTCTGTGTTTTTACCGTCTGACCGAAAGTTGTTGATCGATGCGTGGGGGAAGTTCGTGAGGAGGACCGTGAAGGCAACGAAATAAATACCAGGCAAAGGCGGAGGTGCTCGGCACAAAAAGGGATCCACTAGTACGCGGCAAGAGAGGCAAGAAAGTTAACGGTCAGCCACGGAACGGCCGTGAGTGGAATGGTCATTAGGCGGGGGGAGATCCCGCGCTTGGGCCAAGATCCCAAATGCATGCCGAGTGGCTGGATCAACACCACGGAATTACGATGAATATTTCAAGGTTGAGGTTGGGATGATACTGTAAGATACGATGGACATCCCACGCCCAACGTTCAGGTTCTTCGTATCGTCCGTATCCGAAGCACAGGGTACCTTATCCACTAGTGTCTGTCACGGAGGGCCTGGCAGCTGTTGAGCTTTGCTGTGGCTGTACCCAGACGACACGGACAGGGGACCCTCGTGGCTCCGGTACGTACCTCGAGAGGCAACCCAACAATAGCATCCTTCTAGGTGGTTTGTGGCGCCCTCGAGGTGGCTTACAAGAAGGACTGCCGCGGCGGCTATGCCGGACACGTGCTCTGGTCAGTGCCACACTGTAGAATACCAACATCCCCAAGGGCTTCCGCGGCAGCGATGATGTCCTCGAGTCTTTCTGTTTCCGAGGCCGGCTTTTATATGAACAAACTAACTTGATATCTTGGTCTTGGTCTTGGTCTTTCTTCGGGGAACCCTCCGCGCACACCCATAAACTCCCCATGCACACCCAAGTCCCCCATGTGGGTCCAGATAGGGGGATATGACACCTGATGTCAACTGTCATTGTAAAGCCGTAAAATTTCGCACTTTCAATGTTTGCAACATTTCCCCTTCCTTTGCACCCTTCTTTTACACCCTTCTTTTGCACCCTTCTTTTGCACCCTTATATAATCGCTATCGCGCATTCAATCTACCATGTCCCAAGAGGAGGCATTGCTTCACGGATGGGATGACCCACGTGACCCTGACCCTTGTAAAGTCTGGCCGGGCGCTAGTAAAGACAACGCCATCGTATTGAACGATAGCGAGTAACGACTTCCTCCTTTATTTACTTTATAGCAATATATACGTTCTAAGAGCCTTATCTTTCCTATTTTGGTACATGAATCGTATATTTTGAAGTGCTAGTTGCTAATTATAGCGGTCAATAGCACTTACAGCAATCCAAGGACCTATGTCAGATGTCAGAAACATTGAAAACCCCGTTTTTTACACCAAATACGGCCAGTTTTCTATGGCAGCTGTCATCTGGGTTTGGGTGTGCATGGGGAGTTTATGGGTGTGCGCGGAGGGTTCCCCCTTTGTTCACATCTCTATAATACTTTACGCGAATCGGCTGGACCAATCCATTAACGATACTACGCCGTCAAATGTCAATAAGAAGCCTGACAGCACCTCTATTATTTGGACAAAGGGGAAGGCAATCTGTCAGGAAAGGCTCTGGCCGCGGCGTGTACAGATTTGGAAGAGACCGCCAGACTTTATCCCTGGCGTGCTCTCTTCTACTAGTGTCCGGGGAGGCAGCAAGCTGCCTTCCCTTCCCAAGGCGAACACGATGCCACGAAACCATGATAATCTCGTCGACAAACTTTCAAAACCTTGTCAGACTTTCCGATGCTGCTCAAATCTCCATGCTATATTAAGCTGTATGCCCTATCCCCTTTCAGCGAAAATGTCGCAAATGTCTTTTCTCCGGGATGATGTCTTCCCATCTGACCCTCCTTCCGGTTGAGGTTGGCCATCATATGTTCAACCTGGCTGACTGTGTCGCTTGTCCCTCGAGAAAGCTGTTTCCGAAGATTTCTCAAGTTCCAGTCCGACTCCAGTCACACCATCCATACCGTAGTGGGAAAATCTGTTTCCAGACATGCGTTGTAGCTATTGGACAATAACCACAATCAATGTCTGTCAGCCAATGCATCTTTTTTACAGGGGGCAAGCGCCATAATACAATGTCTTTAATTTTGGAGCTAGGTCGGGTCCGAAATCCAAAATTTTCCAAAGTTTCAAAGTTCCTTCTCAAAATTTCAAAGTCCCAAAGTCCCTCCTTCCTCCAACCTTCCACATTCCCTTTATCAACGGAAAGAACCAGCCATTTCTGTCAGAAACAACCAATTGGCTCAGTGGCCAAGCGGTTAATGAAGTAGTTCTTCGTTTTCATTCGTATTCGTGACCTTCTCCGTTCGAGTCTTGTTCGTAACAAACTTTTTAAAGCTATTCCGACAATATCGGCCTTCACGATCAAATACAGCGGGCCTCCAATACCAGGTGCCGGCCTTCTAGTACTTAGTGGTCTTAAGACTACTAAAGTATAGAAGACTATACCCTATACTTTTGCTTTCCAGGGGCCTAGGAGACAATCAATGTCTGGAAAACAATTACTGTTTTCTAAACATTGATTGTCTGTCAGAAAACGCTTGTTGCGACCCAGGGTTTCCCGCTTCGGTATTCGTCTGAGCAGACCCCTTTGCTCCTGAGGTGCACCGTTCTCAGCAATTGCACCTGCATCGGTTTGACTAGCAGTCGCCTCGCGCCTGGCATCTAACTTTGTCTTACAGACAGCTGGAGTACAGAGCTTGCCCGTCTCCCTTGCCATTAAGGGGCTAGGGAGACGGGCAAGCACCCTTGTGCCGCAAGGCCAGCTGGCGCCTGGCAACGCCTCTGGCCTTGCAATGATCACAGTGCTCGCCGTTCTCAACCGGCATCGGCGCGTAGCAACTGCTACACGTTCCCTCCCCGCGGGATACATGTAGGCGGATCAAAATCTCCACCCTGACAGCCAAACTGGGCCGGTCGCCCAGATGCTCGAGGCATGAGCGGCCGCGCGGCCACACTTTTTTTGGTGCTTAGCGTGAAGGACAGCTGCGGCGCTCCTGACAATGGCTTCAATGTCCTCGGTCTCGGTGACCGGGGTAATGGTCAAGAGGGCGAGAACCGCCGGGTGCTCAGCTTGAGGATGAGGAATAGGGACGTTTACGTTGGCCGCGGCAGGAGGCGCTTGCAAGTTGGCGACTTCAACCATGTTGTGAGGGTGATGGTTCAACTGGTTAGGGTAAGCCATGTGCACCTGGTTGTTGATGGCTGGTTCGTTGTTGTTGAATCCTTGGTTGGGATAGTCAGCGTTGTGTTGAGTAGGGGCCATGTGCTGATGAGGAGCCATGTGCTGATGAGGAGCCATGTGCTGATGAGGAGCCATGTGCTGATGAGGAGCCATCTGGTGATGAGGAGCCATCTGGTGATGAGGAGCCATCTGGTGAGGGATAACGCTCTGCGGATGGTGCTGGTTAGCCACGAGCATCTGGTAAAATTTGATGCTGCCTGGTCCTGAGGGCTCAACACACGCGGCGATTGCGAGCATGCAAAAACGGCTGCAGCAGCCGCAATAATGGCCTTGACTGTCTCTGGGTTATATATAGTGACCGGGGTCACGGTGAAAAGAGCTTGTACCGCTGGATGATGCGCCTGTGGGTGCGGCATGGCGACCGGGGCCTGCTGGTTGTTGAAGCCCTGGTGGTTCACAGCAACCTGCTGGATAAAGGGCATTTGCTGGATGAAGAAGGCATTTCCGATGGCAAGTTGCTGCTGTTGAACAATCGGCATGTTTCCCTGGGCACCGTTTTGGAATCCGAACAGGGCTCCCTGGTGCGCAGCAGGAGCACCTCCCTGCTGGATGAATCTGCTGGCCGATTCCGTGCTGGCCGATTCCGTGCTGGGCAAGTTCCTGCGGGCCGGAGCCCTGATGGATGGCTCCTTGGTCGACGGCTCCTTGGTCGACGGCTCCTTGGTCGACGGCTCCTTGGTCGACGGCTCCTTGATGGCCGGCCCCCTGCTGGCCGAAGCCCTGATGGACGGGCCCCTGGGCCTGAGATGCATGACGGGGATGTCCCTCATCGGAGGCATGGATGGTGAGGTTGGGGTTGTCCATGTAGTTGGCTTGACCACCGTAGTGGGAAAATCTGTTTCCAGACATGCGTTGTAATTGTTGGACAATAACCACAATTAATATCTATTAGCCAATCCATCTTTCTTACAGAGGGCAAGCGCTATAATATAGCGGCCTCCTTTTTAGAGCTGGGTCGGGTCCGAAATCCGAAATTTCTCAAAGTTCAAAGTCCCTCCTTCCCCCAACCTCTTGCATTCCCTTTATCAACGGAAAGAACCAGCCATTTCTATCAGAAACAACCAAATGGCTCAGTAGCAAAGTGGTTATTAAAATAATTCTTCATTTTCATTCGCGCTCGTAACACTTATTCGATTCCTATCGTAACCAAACTTTTTGAAACTATTCAAACTTTCCTAAATCAAAGCCCGGCCTTCAATCTCAGATGCTAGCCTTCACCTTAACTGCCTTCACCTTAGTGGTTTAAAGACTAGGTAGAGGTACTAAAGTATAGAAGGTAATACCCTATATTTTTGACTTCTAGGGGCTTGGGAAACAATCAATATTTAGAAAACAATTCTTGTTTTCTTTACATACATTGTCTCCCAAACAAGGCTTATTGCAACTCGGGGTTTCCCGCTTCGGCAGCCTACTGGGTGTGTTACACCGCTCTTGGACTCCATCGTCATTGATGAAAATCTTGCGGCACTGCGGGTTGCAGCGCGCACAAAGTCTGCCATCATCGCATGGTGTTGCGGCGTAGTCTCCGGAACAGGTGCCGTAGCCCCTGGCAAAGCGTCTCAAGATTTGGACCTTCATGGCCGGCTTGATCTTGTTGATCAAGTGATCGAGGTAATAGGTACATGATCCGGCGCCCCGCCTTCCAAGCATGGGCAGTGCACTGATGCTCGGTATTCTCCTCGAGCTATTTATGCTGGCAAACCTGATGGTTTGCTGGAGGGGACACTGGCCGCGTTCCTGATGATATCCTCAATGTCCTGGTTGGGGCCAATGTTTTCAAGAGCAAGAACAGCAGGATGGCTGCCTGGGGGTGATAAAGGGGTGGCGGCGTGTATCTTCTACAATGTAGGTATCCGTCGAAGTGAACGGAGTGAGCGTGGACACGAAGCACGAAGAAATGACATGGACTGATGGTGAACTTACCTCTAGGTAGGTAGTTGATGAAGAAGAAGCGGGACAAGAAGGGAGTAAGGACACTCGATATATACAAGAATGATCCATGTGTAAATTGACGACCTCTAAGATGCCAAGATACAGGTAACCATCTTGCTCAACATTACCTCTATCAACCTTCGGATTACGTCTGGGCACGATTGCTGTCTCGAAATTTGAGAACGCCACTGGGCAAAAAAGGACACGGCACATCACAAACGTCTACCGTGTATGATTTTCTCTGAGCTGTTACTAAAAGGTGTATGTTTCAATTTTGGCTGTATGTACACTATCTAAGTCAAGGGTTGTCCGTGCCTTTAAAAGAACCGGCATGCTTTCTTTTTGGGGTTTTTGTTTTTCCTCTTTTTTGTTTTTTCTTGTTTTTTCCTTTGGTCTTGATGGTCAAAATCCCTCCTCATGCTTGACCGTCATTAGAGAGACCTCTCAAGCCATGCCGGCCTGCTCTTCTGCCGCCTCAAGTGCCGCAGCCGCCTCCGCCGCGGCCGCCTCTTCCTGCTGACGGAGCCTGCGCGCCTCCGCCCGTCTCTCCGCCTTGGCCTTGCACCCGGGGCAAAGCTCGCCCGTGTCTCTCGGCAACCATTTATAGTCGCCCCCGCAGGTACCCTCCCCACAGGCCTGCCGTCTCAAGATGTTCACCTGTAAGGCCAGCTTAGGCTTGTTGCCCAGATGTGCCAAGCACGATCGGCCGTGCTCCTTCTAGGAGCGCGCGCCGCATTGGTGCTGAACACCATCTTCTAGCCACTTGAAGCGGCATTCGTCGTGGGTGGCGTGCAGGATCCCTGCCGCGTTCCTGATGATCTGCCTGATCTCCTCCTCGGAAGTCTCAGCGTTGATAGTTGCCAATGCAATAACATCGGGATGATTGGCTTCGGGGTGGGGAATGGGAGCCGCTTCATCAGCAGGTTGCTCCTGCTGGTTCTCAACAACATTTCCAAGAGCAGGGGCCACAGCCGGATTGGCATGATCCATCGGCTCCTCTTGTGGAAGGTTATGAACTTCTTGAGCCTGAAACTCCCCTACTTGATTGTAGAGCTGCTCGTATGACCAACCAGAGACTGGGACATTGGCTGCAATACCGGAAACACCGTTACCGGAATCGGGATTGGCGGCAAATGGTTGGTTGTAAAGAGAATCCTGTTGAAAGGGATTGTAAATAGGGCTTGGGACGCCGAAATCCTGGTCATTCGGGACAAAGGGGTCGGCAATCGGCTGATGATTGGATGAATTTGCTTGAAGGACTTGGGCAGGCGTGGGTTCCCTGCCGTTCTCAACGAAGGTGTTGGGGAAGAGTGAGTGATCTTGAAGGTGGTTCGGTCCATTGCCCTGACCAAAGTTGCCAGTTGGGTCAAAACCAGATCCCGGATAGTGTTGTACCTGTTCCAGCACAGCGTTGCCCGGACCAAAGTTGCCAGTTGGGTCAAAACCAGGTCCCGGATATTGCTGTACCTGTTCCAACACATCATTTCCCGGACCAAAGTTGCCAGTTGGGTCAAAACCAGATCCCGGATACAGCTGTACCTGTTCCAGCACAGCATTGCCCGGACCAAAGTTGCCAGTTGGGTCAAAACCAGGTCCCGGATACTGTTGTACCAGTTCCAGCACACCAGCTTGCTGATGTTTTCCATGGACAGGGGAAGGAATGGAAGAAGAATGCGCAAAAGCATCGCCGTCTCCAATCGGTCGGCTGACCTGCATCTGGGCGGCAGCTTGAGATCCCTGTTGGTAGTTGGGCTGCTGCAGCTGCGAGAGAGGGTTCATGTTGGGTGAAGAATTGGGTAAGTTCCCCTGGAAGGCAGTGCCACGTCCAAAGGGCGACATCATCAGGTCCGCAGCATGCTGCTGACGATAGCTCTCCCCATGGCCGTGGGCCTGGTCACTGGCTGGACTAAATGGGAAACTGGCCGGCATGGAGGCATCCAAACTTCCAAATGGCTGGCTCTGTGAGACTGGTTGGCGAGTCACATGAGATTGTTGTTGCTGGCGCCGGGTAGCAGGGGTAGCCGGTGGCAGCTGGTGATCATGTTAGCCATTCCGCGTGGATTGGGGGAGATAATGCAAACATCTACCCACCGGCATGTACAAGCTTTCGAAGGAAAATGGGTAGTTGTCAGGTATCGGCAGGGGCATTTGATAGGTCGGGACCTGAACCTGCGGACGTGGAATCTGTTTACAAGCGTTAGTCAGTGGCGTTACGAACTGGTCGAATCTGTGCAAGCCGCTTACCTGGCCGATGAGGTTGTTTCCGTCAGATGAACGGGCTGGACAAGCCCTAGCATCATCGCGCGGATTTGCAGGCGCGACGAGTGGACGGATATCGGAGTGGCCATCACTGTGATTCTGATCGTCCATGACTTCAACAACTGGTCTGGCAGTGCCAGCACCTTTGCGTTTGCGATCCATCGTCCTGCGGATAGATGGCGTCAAACGGTGTTGGCGCTGGATGCAGGCTTGTTTCGTGGGTGATTGACGACAGAATGTCGTAGGAAAGGGTGAAATGGCTGGGGGGGAGCAAATTAGAAAGTTTGGGGGAACTCGAAAGATCTGGAGCGGCAGAATGAAATGATCATTGCAGTTATAGAGGTAGCCGAGATGAATAACTGTGATTGGATAATAGGATTCAAGTGAATGTGTCTACCCACTCCACCCAGTCCATGTTGGGAAACCTGGAAATCAACCCTTCACCGAGACACCGACATCAGTGCCTGCCTTTTGTCGGCATGGCTTGCCCCTGTGGCTGAGCCGGCAGAAAAGGACGACGTTCAGAAATGCCTTCTAGAAGGGTGGTGGAGCGCGGGTGTCGTGCTCCAGATGCTGCCGACATCCTGGGCTTCCCACTCATGTGGCATCCATGGGCAACGAGATGCTCTTTTGGGACATGAATCTTTCATCTATGACAACCAGACCCTTCAAATTCCGTCTCTCACTACGGTACTCATGATATTCCGATCGAATATCCTGTAAATCATATCACACAGACAAGAAGTATGATGGGTCGGACAGTTCCCAACCTGTAATCCGAATATCAATTGTTCCTGTGATGTCCTTGGCCCGATAGGCTGCAACGTAGTGGTAGAGCGTGCCGGCTCGTTAGACAATGTTTATATTGTAGACATATCACTTGTCGATACTCGAAGATTGTGAACAATAAGTTCTTTTCTATTTGATTCTACCAGACTAGGTACTTTTTTTGGTATCCCACTCCACCGTTAAGGATTTTATCCCCAGATAATTCCCATCGGTCGTTGACCTCGAAGTAGCCGTCCAAGTCCGCCAAGCCTGTTCTCCCATTACCCCAAGGTTTCCCTCCTTTTCACACTTCCATCTTCCTGTTTTGCCTCTGTCAATGCACGGCAGCTAGCAGCGTTCGCACAGCCTGCCGTCATCATACGGGGTCTGCGCGTAGCAGCCCGAGCAAGTCCCCAAACCGCGGGACTTGCGTAGCAAAATCTGGACCTGTGCAACGAGTGAAAGCCTGTTGCCAAGATGGGCCAGGCAGGAACGCCCGCGAGGCGCCTTCTAGGCGCGCGCGGTGCAACGCACCTGGACCCCATCGTCATTGATAAAGATTTTGCGGCATTGGGGGTTGCCAGCGTACAGAACCGCCGCTGCGGCCCTGATAATTCCGTTGACTTCTTCGTCGTCCAGGCCATCTCCGATGTCGTGGAGGGCCAGAACGGCGGGGTGGTTGGCACCCGGATGGGGTGTCGGCGGACCATGGTCTCCCTGTGGGCCCGCCGCGCCGGGAGCATGGGCAGGCAGAGGCACCTGCTGGACTTGGTCCTGAATCTGCGCTTGGTGCTGAATCTGAGCTTGGTGCTGAATCTGAGCTTGGTGCTCAATCTGAGCTTGGTGCTGAAGTTGCGCCTGATACTGGATATACTCCTGGTGCTGGATGTGGATTTGATGCTGGATATACTGTTGGTCCATGATCGGGTGTTGGGCTCCGTAAACGTGACCGTTGGGAGCGGGGAAATGGTGAGGGACAGCCGGCTGCTGGAATTGATGGGCGCCAATGGGGTGAGCTGGGTGTTGATGAAGAACGCCATGATCATCCATCATAGCCTGGTAAGGCGGCGGGTTAACAACATACTGCTCGCCCTGCTGATAATGCTGGGGCTGTCCCAAAGGATCGCCGTGGGCATAGAGGTTGTTGCCGCCCAAGGGACCGTTGCCATACAAGGGATTATGACCCATAAAAGGATCAAAATGATCGGACATGTCGTCCAAAAGGCCGTCGGCATACATGTCGTCAAAACCAGGGTTGGGGTTAAGGTGATGCGGGAAGTTAACGGGTAGGTTGGTGAAATTTTGGGGGGAGGGGTTGCCATGTTGGCCGGGATTTTGCTGTTGAATGTGCTGGGGGGAGTTCATGGGGTCTTGTTGACCCGGACTTTGCTGGTCAATATTGGGGTCCTGTTGGTTCCCTTGGTGATCGCTGTGTTCCGTGTTAGAAGCTATGTGATTGTGGGGAAAACCACCAGTGATGACTGGATGAAGTGGAACTAACCTGAGAGCAGAGTGACGGTTTTGAGTCCCCGTCTTGCTGCCAGGATCCCGAGCATCGTTTTTGGCCGGAGAGTCCATTTTCGCAAAGTGGGACTAGATCTGGTAGCAAGATCGTGCGCTCGTCGATCTGGATCATGATTAGCCGCGTCCATGGGTTGGATGTTCTTCATGTAGAGGGAGCGAACAAAGGGAGGGATGACGTACCACAAGACGGTTTTGGGTTGAGATGATTGATGAATGCGGGACTGGATGCTGGCGCGCAACCGGATCTGATTGACGAGCGGGAGACTCCCAGATACGTCGCGACTGGGCTTTGGCGATGCTCCCAACTGTAACTCTAAGAGAAGATGCCAGACGGCTGTCCAGAGCGCGTGGGTACAGCGCAGAGGTGAATCAAGTCTGGAGGTGGTAACACCGATGATTTGCCTGAATCGATGTCAAGGTGTCGAAGAGGGGGAGAATTTGCGATGTGTTCGCGGGCAGAAAGGGCTTTGAAAAGGTGAGTGATTGGCAGGTTAGACCCTGGACCACGTGCAATTGAAGGAATCCGCAATTGACCTACAGATGGTGGAAGGAGGAAGGAGTGTCTGACGGCCGTGGGGAACTGAAAAGCTGATTCTGCGTCACGTGGGCGCCCAATATTGGAAATTTTTCAGGTTGCTTACGCCACACTTTGCCGTTACGGTAATGAACAGAGTCTCTGAGAGAGAACTATGGAGAATCGGAGTTGCTGGAGTAAGTTGGTGAAATTTCAAGGGAAAGCCTAGGCGTACTACCCCCAAATCTACAGACACCCAAAATATTTCTAGGATAGCTGTTATGTAAATTACCGTGTTTTGGGTGTGTTTTTACGCGTTCTGAACTTCTGAATGTCTATGACCTTAGTCACTTTGCTATAACTCCTGCAAATCTAATGATATTTCTGTGGTGTTGAGTGTAAAATAACGGTAATTGACTACTCTACTCGCTGCATTAGTCGTTGAGTCCGAAATTGCTGAGTAACGAGATATTTCGATTGCCTCCTGCTCCTGCTCCTGTTGTTGTATTCGAGCTTCCTCCTACCGTTGCTCTCGTACCCTCTCTAACCAATATCTAGTCAGCTCGTCGTCCTCCTCCTCTTCGTTATCGTTGTATTATTATTGTGTAAAAGGGGTGCAAATGTGCAACTTAGAAAGTGCGAAAATTTTGACCCAGTTAGTGCAGATGAGTGGAAATGTCGCGTGTCATTTCAAATGGGTAAAACCGGGATTTACGATGTTAGGTGTCATCAGCTGCACGGACCCTAACCCCCTTGGATTTTGGGTGTCTATAGATTTAGGGATGGTGCGCCTAGGCTTTCCCAATTTTAAGGTTCGGCCGCTTTAATACTAGCCCGAGCTTTCACTAAGGTACCGTGCCGATAACAGTGAGGGTAGCTCGTTCTTAACGGCTTAGAAGAGGAAGAAAGGACTGTCCCCTGTCCACTGTGGCCGTGCTTGCGCTTATCGTGGCTTCCAGGTTGTCTTGTCCCCGTCGTCGTCGACCAGGCAACCGGCGCCGCAGACAGTATCACTTCTCGCAAAGATAACGATATATGCGACCAGGACGGAGGCCATTTTAGCGGTGACATGACCTATTTCACTCAAAAAGGCCGTGTGTCAAGGTCAACAAGCTGGAATTGTACAGCTATCTCAAAGGGACAGGGTACCGAGGAGCGAGAGGGCAGGTAGGTGAAAGCGAGGAGAGAATAAATATAATTCATAGTTCAGTCTATCCGCATCGTATCCGTAGATTAAACTTGAAGGTATTTATACTATGTGAAGAAAGACAATGCCCTAGCTGCTCATTATTCCTCGGCTGGGACAGCTTGCGTTTACCGAGGGTTGTATCGGACATGGACGGTATGCACTAACAATATTCCTACATGCATTTCGATCCAAACACGTTTCCCCAACTATATCTAGCTAGCTATATAAGGATAAGCTAATCCGCCCATCCTTCCCGTTCTTTCCTTCTTCTCTTTAACCAATTTAAACATTCCAAACCATCTTATCTACCCTCGTATTATCGTACACTCAATAAATCTCGATAGGTTATAAGCCCGGAATACACAATACGCAATCATCATCATCATCATCAACAACTTTATCTACCCCCGACTCTACCACCTTCTCGTTGTTATCTAATAATAACTTTAATTGCGTGCCAAAATTAGGACTTCACTATTACTAGAAACCGCCGCTATTACAATACCCAAAACTCCAATTCGGACCCGAATCCACAACTTTATTACCTACCCTATATAATCTTATAAGAATATATATACGGTATATCGCTACCCCTACTAAGTAATTTAAATACTATATCCGTAAATACCCCCGCTATAATTTACGGCTACGTATTTATCCTCCTACTATTATTCGCTATTTAAATTAAATTAATTTCTTATATTTAATTTATAATATTATATTTATTCTATTTAATAACGGTTTTTCCAAAAAAGTAAAAGACGTTCCCTATTTACTACCTTCCCGTTTATTAACTTATTATATTTCGGGCTTTCTAATGCCCTCGCTTCCGCCAATTCCCTTAAATCCCCTAGATATTTAGGGATTTACTATTGTATTACTACATTCGTATTTTAATACTTAAAATTTTTATTTAGTATATCCAAATTATAAGTCCTTAACGGCCTACTATATTTAAAAATAGACTTAATACTAACAATTATTCTAATTTACCCAAATTCACCAATATAAATAATTGGGCCAAATAGGACCGGGCCATCCGACGATACGTATTTATTTTAAATATAAATTACGCCCTAATTAGCGACGAACCCTTTGTTAAAGGCCTACTTTAAAATTAATATAATTATAGTATTATATATATTAATTAACCTATATTTTAAAATTAGTTTTTAAATATAGTTTTAAACTATATTAATAAACAAATCTTTAACCTATTAGAAATCCCTATACCCCTACTAAAACCTATTACTATAATACGTAAGGCCCTAGAACGCTTCGTTAATATAGTCCGGACTAGCGGCTAAATAAAACTATTTTATTAAAAATTAGTCTAAAAGTAGGAAGGATTAACCCTTATTAATTTTAATAATATTTTTGAATATACTTAAAATTATATCGAAACTTACGAAGCTATAATTCGCTTAGACGAATCCCTACGAATTTCTGAGCCGCTCCTAGTCTATCGTTTTATATAAGGTTTAAGTAACCGATACCGCCAATTTCGGGAGAACCTTTTCTAAAATAATTATATTTTACCTGTTTGGAAAGAAAATAATAAAATCTACAAGTCCGGAATTATTTTCGTAAAAATTATTTCGAACGTTAAAATTTCTAAGACGGAATATAATAATTAAAAAGAATTAAAAGAAAAGGAATAAAAAGTATTTTACACCGCTAAAGCGGCCGTTATAAAGGGTAAGAGAAAATTTATTTAATCTCCCTATAACGTATATAACAACCCTAAGCATAATAACGAATACTATTTTAAATAGTACTCTAAATTGCATTTATAATTTAAGGAACTATATTTAGGGAAGTACTTTATAAAGTAATTTTAAAATTAAAGCGGCTACTAAAAAAATAAGGATTCTATTGATAAGTAATAACGTAATTATTTATCGGCTAGTAATACTAACCCTAATACTTCTAATATTAAAAATTTATTTTTTATAAACGAAACCGATAAGCCTTTATTTAAACGCCGACGGGCCTAGGAATCCCCCCGTTTAATTACTTCAAAGAATTAGGCTACCGAGCTAATTAGTATTAAATACTCCTTAGAACGGCTAAACGTAATAATGGTACTATTCGTTATTATTTTACCCCCTAAGTAGTCTTTATTTAGTTCGGTTATTTTTATATTATCCGCTATTAGCGGTACAAATTCTTTTTTAAATTCTTTAAAGGATTTATATATCTTTAATACGGGTACTACTAATTATTTTATTTACTGCGCTAACGGTTTTATTCCTTCTTTACTTCGCTATTATAATAGCCCTCCAATTTTTAGTATAAAAAATATTTTTCTTACATCTACTTATATTAATACTTTTAAGGCCCGAATGGTTCTAAATAGTAAGCCGGGTTATTTACTATTAATTAATATATATTTATACCCTACGGTTACTTATAACCTAATTTTTATATCCTAGTTCTATAAAATTAAAATTTCCTATAATATCGCTACGCTAGACGGCCGCCTTACTACCTTCTCCGATATTTAATTTTAGTTCTCTAATTCTAAAATCGGCGGATTATACTTTTTCGATTAAATTAATTACTTTACTACGACTAATATCGCTTTAAAAACCTACTATCTTTCTAATAAAATTATATAATTATAGTATTAGCGATTAAGTTATTTTAGCGAAGGGAATTTAAAATTATTATAAATAATATTTATAGGTATAAAACTTATTAAAGCGGCCTATTTTTATAAGAATTATACGGTTAGTAAGCTAAAATAAGTTCCCTATACTGGATTTATTCGCCGCGGTACCCGATTATTAGAATAAGTATATTTAAATATTATTAGCCCGCTTATAGCGGACGGCGTAAATAGGGAACGCTATTAGTTTATTATTATTAATAATTTTACTTAATATATTTAAGTCTATATTTTAGAATAAAAGTCGGATTTATATAATAAATTTATTAAATAGGTTAACCGCTACAAAACAATAGAATATAAAATTCTTAATATATATTTAAATTAAATTAGAGAGAATATTAATAATAAATTAAAAATATAGTACTATAACCGCTATATAATATTATACTATACGGCTATAGAATAGTATTAATAAAATAGTATCGCTAAGAAACTTAATAGTATTCTATTAGAATGAATTACCGTTATACTTTACCAAACTAAATTTACCTTTAAATATTAGTTATATTTAATATAGTCCGTTATATATTTAAAAAATCGATTACCAAATTCTATTATTAGTAAAACCCCTTACAAAACTTAATTTAACGATAAATTAAACCTTTCCTACCTCCGGGTATTAAACTTACCCGGAATTTATTATTTAATTAAAAAGAGTTTCTAAAGCAAATTTAACCCTATTAGATCCCCCTATCGGTTATTTAACTATAACGGTTCCCGGAATTATATTATACTAATAAATAAAAACCGGATTATTATTTCTAATAATATAATCTTTAATAAATAAATCCCTTATATTATTAACTACACTACTTTTAAATACTCTACGGTCGTAGGTAGGTACAAAATAGAACTACGTAGCCTATTTACAATTTAATGTATCCTTAATTCTAGGGGAACTTTATATTCTAAGGGAAATCTACAATTTAGAAGAGTAATTCCTTTAAATCATCCGCCTATTTATCTAAGGGGAAATCCTAATATACTTAAATAGTCGGATTCTACTACCCTTAATAAGACCCCCGAACTACCGGCCTTATTAAATTTACTACTATTGTTACTACTATTATCTATATAAGACTATATTATTATTAGAAGAGTACTAAACCTTTATAATTAATAATACGTTCAAAAAATTACTAACCGTCACCCCGAATTATAAGCGCTACCGCCTTTAGTATTAAACCCCGAAGCTACTATTTCGCTACTTTACGCCTTCGCTAGTATTATTACTAATAACGACACTTAAAATACTCTATAAGAATTAAAAAATTATTAATAAGCGCTATAAAATCCCTACTGGCCAAGTTAGAAGTAAGCTATAAATAGTAAATATAATTCCTTAATAGACAATAAAATTTAGAATTTAGTACTAAAACCCGCCGGACGCTATATTCTATTCGGTAAATAGGTATATAAAATTAAAACCGGTGCCAATAGTAAAATTATATAATATAAAGTTAGATAGGTTATTAAAAGTTTCAAATAATAAAAAGGTATCGATTATAACGAAACGTTTATAGCTATAGTTAAACCTATAAATTATAAGCTACTTTTCGCTATCGTTACTATATTCGACTTAGAATTCGAATAAATAAACGTTTATACTAATTTGGGGAATTTTTACACTTTTTTATACACTTATATAGATGATATAGGGTTATTAGGAGTAGAGTGGTTGACGAATTAAGAGTAGATCAATCGGAGCATTTTGGTTCGGAAAATCCGAAAACCCCGAAGTCGATATAAGCTAAAGGATTAGGAGTAGATCTTAAGGTATAAAAAGAAGGTTTAAAACTCCAAATAGCAAGAAGGAAGAATAAGAACTTAAATAAGACATTACTCTTTTAATAAGAATACACTTGAGTTTTACCCTAGATTTTATTCTTTAAACCTTCTTTTAGAAGTAAAACTTTTACTTTACTTCTATTTATCTTTAGTAATTAATAGAATACGAAATTACTTTTTTTCCTATATCCGACGTCCCTATTCCTTAACCCTCCCGCTACGAATAGATCCGCTCCCTTCTTAAGACTAAAGGTTTTATCCTTTTCGTTTTAGGGGTTTTAAATCTACTTATTATTCGTTGGATTAGTATCCGTTATATACTTTGAGTCCTTATAATTCGCAAAGCCCTTAAATTCGTTCCTTAAAATAAAATGACAATAATCTATAGAGAGATCCGAATCCCGTCTCATTTTCAAAAGGATATTACTACTACTTATATAAGAGTTTATATTATTTTTAAAATCTACGGTTTAATTTTATAGTTTTAGGATATTTATAAATAGTTTAAGAAGATTAGATTTGAAATTATTACTCTCTATAACTTATTTTGAATTTATTAGGGTTTATAAATTAGTAGGAGTACTAATTTTTATATTTAGTAGTATATTTTTACTCTATTTTAATTTAGTAATAAAGATGAAATAAATTTCAAATTCCTAATTAAATTAGCTAATACGAATTCGAGAAGTCTCCGGCCGGGACTTTTTATAAGCGTTAAGGCTTTTCCTAAATCCTCCGGAATACTAATAAGAATATTAAGAAATAAGAAACGAATTGTTAATTAACTCCTTTAATAACGAAAATCTTTATATAATTATTATAAAATATTATTTCTAGATATATATAAACCTTTACCTCTTTAGCTACCTCTACTTTATAATTTATTTATTAATAAGTAATATAATTTTTCTTTTATTGCTCGACTGATAAAAAAAATACGAAACGACCGATTAATGTAGAAAAAAACTAGAATAAATATTAGAACTAAATTTAAAACTAATACTAATACTATTAATCGAAAAGAATATATAACGAACCGAACGACTAGATAGTAGATTAGTACTTCGTAAATATATACTTTGCAAATATATATTTTATTAGGAATAGATTTCTAGGATTTTTATACTTTCGACCTTAGTATCGAACTTCTTACTCGTCTTACCTTACTCTTCCTCGGCTATATTATATTAATAATATAGGCCGTTCTATTAATATAGTATAATATAACGAACTTTATAAAGAATATAATATAAGTCGGCAGAATTTATATTTATACTTAACTATAAATATTTAATTATATATTCGAAACCGAATTCTTACCTTATAAATTAGAAGATTTAATTAATTAGGCTCCCTCTAATAAGGAATATTTATAAATAAAAGTCTATAAAAAGGATCTATAGCCCTATCTTTTTTACTATTAAAAATTACTATTAATATTAATATATATAAGACCTTATTTCTCTTTAATTGAAACGCCCATTCCTTCGCCAAAGCTTCGTCGTCGGGCCCACCTCCTAGGTGCTACAATTGGATCTACACTAGAGGTCGTAGTCCGTAGGCCCACTACGAAGCGACGGAAGGAGCGGCGGTTCTATCTATTAGCAGTTGAAATACAAAAAAAATCAATCGTGCACGGACCACTCCCTATCTTAAAAGGGAATTAATATAGGGAGGCGAGACACTATATTAATAACTATCGCAAATAGTACTATTATTTTGACTATTTCCCGACCGTGCCGATTGATATGGCTCCCGCAAATCTATATGTATTAGAATACAAAAAATACTATTAAATAGAGTAAATTCGTTTATATCTATTATATTATTTATATTAAAATGCAGTGTAAAATGCGGTTGCGTATAGTATTGCAAATAAAATCCTATACGACCGGGCGGACGGCTATTTATATATACGACTACGCGATTGTAGTTTATATACCGACTATTTAATACTCCCGGCAATTCTGGTATACCCGGTAAGTCGGCGCACCGGCCTTTTACGTCATTGCTTTTTAACCTTACTACTTTCAACTAATAATATTACTTTTAATTAATAATACTACTTTTAATTAATAATACTACTTTAATAACTACTTTTTTTATTGCTATAACTATCGTATAATACTAGGAATTATTTAGAATCGTTAATATTAAAATTTTAAACGATTACAAAAGTATTTATACGACTTTTGGTAAAGTATATTTAATTGTATATTACTTTATAATCGGGCTAGCTAAGTCCTAGTAGGGTAAGGTAGGTATACTTTCTACCCTACTACCCTTCACCTTAATACTTTTAACTAATAATACCTTTAATTAATAATTACCTCTTTTATTGCTATAACTATCGTACAATACTAAGAAAGGTCTAGAATCGTTAATATTAAACTTTTAAACGAATACGATAGCTATTTGTACGACTTTTACTAAGGTGCGATTTTAATTGCGTATTACTTTCGGTCCCGTATTAGGGCGAGGAAAATATAAATACTACTTCCCCTATTACGACCTATAACCGTTACTCCAAATTATCCTACTACCTTCTATTTCTCAATATTAATAAAGGAAGTCGCGACGATAACAAACGCGTAATACGGCTAGTAATGAAATTTCTAACGACTACCGGAAATTTCTAGTACTTATCGGCTCCCTTCCAAAAGGGTATAAGAATTTGGTTCCCCCCGCCTTTCGGTTCTCAAACTCTCTCCTCTTCAATATATATTAGAAAAAGATTAACCTCTATATTTGATTTCAAATATCTTTTAATTCTAAGAAAAGCGTATTGGAATTTTTTATAGCATTGAATTAGAATATATCGGTTATCTACTACTAGCGTAAGTCCCCCTCCCTATACCCTATTTATTTGACTATTCATTTTACTAATATCTTTTTAATTTGTATAAACCTACTTACGTTCTCGATTTTATTAACGCAATATCTTTACAATATCTATATCCAATATCTATACTATTTTAGTTTCTTAGATTCTTAAATTCTTAAACAATATCCTTCTATTGATTACAATTGGTATTAGAGTAAAGAGATTGACGACTTCTATTAAAATAACGGGTTGGTTCCCTTCCCTACTCCTTACTCCCTACTATCTACTATTTGCCTATTCCTCTACTAATGTCTTTACTTTTATTTAGAGACTTCGGTTCGCTTTACGGAATGTACGTTAACGAAAGCGATTAATGATTTAATAAAGACGAATTAGTCGATAAGATTCGCTTTAGGGTTGATATTATTTCTTTCTCCTTTCCTAATAATTTACTCCAATTTTGACCCGGCGGTATAAGGTACTTAATCGGCAGTATTATTTAGACGAAATTAAAAGGGTAAAGTAATTGTCGGCTCTAGTATTATTATTATTAATTTATAGAAGTAAATTATTATTAGCTTTTTGGCTTTTTGGCTTTTATTCTTTCTATTTATTAGCTAATGCAATTCGGTCCTATATTTAATTAAGTAATTAATTAATTAATTAATTTAATTATTCAATTATTCAATTATTTAATTAAAATAGACTCTAATTAATAACTACCCCCTAGTAATTAGGAATAGAGTTAATAAATTAATTAGAAGTAATACCGCTACTATTATATAATAAGGCTAATATCGGTATTTATTAATAAAGCCGATCCTACTTAGACTACTATTATTTATAATACTTATTATAATAAACGAATTTTAATAAATCTAATCCTACTTCTTCTCCCTATTATTAATATCTATTATTTCCTTCCCTATTAGCTAACTAATTACTAATACTATTTATTTAACGGTAAATCCTTCAAAATGCGTAAATCCTACTAGGAACTCAGTATACTATATCGTTTTACTACCTACGGGTAAATAGTACCCGAAAAGGTTAAGATCCGAGCCGCGGGGGGTTGTAGGTACGACTTAAGTATACTAATTAATTATTTAATATTAAAGCCGGTGTTAAGCAATTAATATTTATTTTAGAATCGAATTATACAACGTCGAATATAATCTAACCTACGGTTTGCTATTACTACTAATACTAGTAATAAATCTACTATTAATCCTACTACTATTAATTTTATTACCGTTAATCCTGCTACCGTTAATCCTATTACTATTAATCCTACTACCGTTAATCCTACCGCTAGTAATAAAAGAAATCCCAGTACTACTATATTATCTTCCCCAAAAAAAACCCGAATTCGAATTACTAAAGTCAACCGCCGAATACCGATTAACCCTCAATTATTCTAAGCTCCGGTACTTTTCGAACCCCTGGCAATCCAATTTCCGGCAATTTAACGACTCCGCTATAAACGATTTAATAGCGAGGAAGTTGATATTTCTACCTAAGAACTATTGGAGGCTTAATAGGGATAATACTAATAAAAAATATTTAGAATTCAATAGGGATATAAAAAATAAGAAATGTTTAGAATTTAATAACGACCCCAACTCCGAGAACTTTACTAAGTAGTTTAATAACCCTAACCGGCTTAGAGAACTAGTCTAGGTTTAGAACGTCCTATTAATTATTCTAATACTTAAAGAATTGCCAACCTTTCCTAATTTAGAACTTATACCCTATAATATTAGGCAATTTAGTCTAAAGTTAATCGGGTTTAATAAAATACCCAATATAAAGTCGGCGGCTAGTATTTATAAATATATTATTTATTTTAATACTTTAATAATTATTTACTAATATTAATATTTAATAGAATAATAAAGAAATTATTCGAGCCCGCCGAAAAGGATACTAAATCTAGTATAATTATCGTTTTCGCTATTGTACCGACCCTAACGAAGCTATTATACCTACTCTATTACTAACTATATTAATTATATAATAATACCCTAATTTAGAAGAGTTAACCCCTAACTAGCTTAGTAGATTTGTATATTACTATTATTATATTTACTACCTTATTACTAATCGAAACCCAATTACTAGCGCTTATCGGTTCTATAATAATAATAAGCAATTTACTTATTTTAATTATCGAATTATACGGCCTCTCGAAAATCGAAGCAATAATAGAATATACGTCTTTTATATTATTAATAAGCGGTTTATCTACCCGAATTATTATTACTCCTAATATATCTATAATTGTAATCCCGCTACCGGTAATTATATATTTTATATATCGGACGCAAAAAACCTAATTAATATTTTTAACTAACGCAAAATCTATACTAAATACAATAGAGTATAGCTACGGATTAATTATATCGCTAGCGATCACTATAAAAAGAACTATTATATACTATATATAAATAAAGCTAGGTCTAATAAGAGTCTATCGCTACTATAATTAGCCGGTTCTTCCCTAGATATCCTAATATAGTCTACCGATAATAATAATACTAATTAATTTCCCCCGCCGTTATTATATTTTATTTATCCGGCTTATAATATAGTATATAACCCTATTAATAAAGAACTTAATACTGGCTTTTATATAATATACGTTTATACTAGTCTAAATTATAATATTCGATATAAAATCAAAGTCTATTTTAATTATTATCGAGACTTTGCCCGTAGAAATTTCTTCGATAAGTACAATATTGAACGCAATTATTACAAATAGTATTAGACACTATTCTATAAAGACGATAATAAGGAGGATAATTTCTATTATTTTAATAACGATAATAACGACCTATTTTAAGCTAAATAATTACCCTATTTGCAAATACGGAATAATCCTCTTAATAATTCAAACGCTACTTTTAATATCAATAATTTCGTAGAAGACTATAGCCTTTTCGAAACCCAATCCCAATCCGAACCTTCTTAACGAAGAAGAAGAGGTTAATACAATCCCGGACGTCTAAGACCTCCCCTACTTCTATTAAAAGTAGTTAGACCTCGATTCCCGGGCTTATTTAGCGTTAATTTTGAGCGAAACCCAATATTTTATAGAAATATAAATATTAGAACTATTCTAGACTCGTATTACTAATAGCTTTACAATTGCCAAGTAGTATTAAATACCGAAATAATAAAAGAATATAACTACTATAAAGAAAGATAGTTCTAATTGAGGGTTATAAAGGTTAAAGACGACGATATTTATAATTAATATCTCTATACTAATACTAATTTACAATTAGGCAAACCTTTTAAATATAATGCGGAGAATGATATAGATTTCGGCACTTTCACCCCTAATACTATAAAATACTAATTACCCCCCTTCGATCCCGTAGAAGAAATACTTATTATACGAATCTATATCTATATTAATATTTACACCTTTAGCCAATAGTAATAAAAGTATAAGGGTTATTATATTAATTATCTTCGAAATATTGCCTATATCTATATTTAATTACCTAAACTACTTGAAGAAGTCGATATTATTTTACTACAACTACGCAATTACCGGAATTATCTATATCTCAATCGAATATATAAGGAATTTAAGGTTAATCGACGCAAAATTACTATTTAGTTTAACTTTTTCAAAGACTATTACTTTGGATATCGTAATATCGAAATTGTAGAGGAACGTCTTAACGTATTACCAAAAGACGGCAATATTATGAATAATATAAATTGTGTTGACGTAGATAATATTATTATCGAGGAGTTTAATAAATTATAATAATAGAAACTAGAAGAGATTTTGGCCGAAGCTAATCTAGAAGTTAGTATAGCCCCCAATATAATAGGTAATATACTTAGGAATATCGATTAACTTAAGGTACAACTTTGTAGCAATTATATACCTAACCCGAACTTTCCACCAGTCCGATTTGTAAACCTACCGGATAATCAACTTATAAACTAACTAATATAACCTCTAAGTTAGTAAGGACAACCTCTAAGTCTAACTTCGGCTCTAGCTGTACTATTAGTCTAAAGCCCGGCTCCGCTTTAAAGTCCGGCTTAAGGTCCGGTTTCCGCTCCGAGTCTAAATCTAAGTCTAAGTCTAAGTCCAGTTCTATTTCCGGCTCTACTTTTAATAGTTCTAGGTCCCGGCCGGCTACCCTAACGCCGCTATTATATTTAATAAAGCCCTCTTCGTAATTAACCTATTAATAAATTTCGACGCAACTAAATACTATTATTTTAGGCATTTCCTAACTTTTACCCCCGTAGATAAACTGAATATTTTAGCCCTCGTATGAGGAAGGTTAATTACGATAAATATATTCGATATACTATGCGCTAGTACAATAGCCGATTTACTAAATATAATAGATTTCGATATATTGCTTTTAATTCTTTAATACGTAGCTAGGTCTATAGTAAAAGCTTATTTTATATTCGGAACGCCAATTTCGACCCAGAGCTTTTCGCTAATGCCGACCGCTTTAATAAATAGTTTGAAAATCGAACTAACGAAGTAAAAAAACTATTCGATTCTATTATTCGATTCTCTAATATACTTCGTAGTATTCGGTTATATTAAATTAAGAAATCCTATGAATTATCGTTATATATCAACTTCTTAAGAATGCCGGCTATATTTATTACGTTTAGTACCGCCGATTTATATTAGGAAAGTCTAGTAAAGCATATACTTAATTATAACCGTTAATTAGCTTCTAATAATAAAAACCGTCGTCAAATATCTAAGGTCAATATTCTCCGGAACCCTCATATCGCTACCTACTATTTCCTTCGAAGGTTTGAGCTTTTTAAGGAGTATATCCTATTCCTAAAATTTAAGTTCGATAACTACTAGTAGCGGTTAGAATTCCAAGTTCGAAGAACTAGTTATACCTATAGTATATATTAGGTTAATAATATTAATATACCTAATCTAGCCGATCTAAAAATACGGCGACAATTTACTAAAATATAGGGTTTACATATTACAATATAGAATCCAATACTCTATAACATTAAATAGTTAGTAGAAGCCTAATTCGGCGAGGGTGAAGATTTAGAAGGTCTACCTCCTAGTATTAGTACTACTACTACTACTATTAGTAGCAATCAAAATCTTGATAGTCAAAATGCTAATAGTCAAAATATTAATGGTCAAAATATTAATAGTCAAAATGCCTAGCTACTTCCAATTCTACCTCTAATTCCAATTAGTATTCTTCCTCTACACCCCAAACGTAGCAACGTCTTGAGTAGAAAAATAGATACCGTTAAACCTACCTTTTAAGAGCTTACGGACATAATTAATTATATATAAAGATATATATGTAGCGATAGTTATTATCTTCGAGCCTGCCGTTAAATCCGTAGCCTGCCTGGTAATTTACAATATATCCTTAACCCTAAAGCCCGGGAGGTTAAAGTATACCGCTTTTATTTTACTAGGAAGCTTTACGAATACCCCTTCTTTATAACCCGTATTAACCCCGGGTTTTGGCTTTTCGACGGCAAATAAAATAATAGCATTTTTAACTAATATAATCCTTTGATTATATTGGGTTGGATGGCTAATATAAATATCTAGCTATATACCAATATAAATGCTATACTCAACTACGTAGCCAAATACGTCTCTAAGGCCGAAAAGAGGACAAAGTCTTACAATAAGATTGCTAACGAATTAATACTTCAAATTACGGCCAGGAATCTAATTAAATAATTTATAGCTAAGTTTATAAATAAACTTATTATTAAAAGGGACTAGTTTACCTAGGAAGTCTATTATTTATTACTTAACCTTCTTCTATAGGAAAGTACCTGTATAATTATTATAATAGACTATCGTTATTGTAATAACCGAAGTACTATTATACCTAATCCCGAAGTAAATATATAGGTTATAGACCGGAGAGTAGCCCTTATTGCAGCTAGTAGTAATAATACGGCTAGTATTAATAATAATAATAATATTAAAGGTATTTATATTAATATAGCTAACGAAGCTAGATAAATCTATTTAATCTACTAGAAGTATATAAATTGTAAAGAACGCTATTTTTATATATCCTATTTTAAATTTATTACTACGTTTAATTATATAAAGTTACGTCCTAAACCTCTATCAGATCGTACGAAAAAGAGGGTTATTAATTACTTCCCTATTTATAAATAAGACGACGAAAGAAGCTAGAGGAATTTTAAACGAGTCAAATTTATATTATACTACCCTTATCGAAGGCTTAATAACCTTTATATTATTAATAATATTTAATATAATACCCTCGATGAAATTTATATAATATACCGTGAAATTCATATTAACGAACTAGACTACCCCGAAGATTACTATAGTAGACTTCCAGATCCCGAATTAGAAGAAGAGTTTGAGCTACTAAATTAAGAAGAGGAATTTAATGAGCTAGGTTGGGAGGATATTACTAGAGATAACCCTAATCGTCGTATTAATGATAATAATGATTTCGAAGGAGAAATTCTAAGTCGTTGTACTATTGATATCGATTACAACTAGTATAAAAACTATACTAGGTTTTAGGAATTCCTTCCTTTAGTAGTAGAATTCTAGAAATCTAGGCGTAATACTTTTAACCTTCCTAATCTAGAGCCTATTACACAACGTACGTATAAAAGCCTTAATACTGAATAATGTATAGTATTTAATTAATTTATTAATTATTATTAAGTAATATTCGATAGCTAAAGTCTAGAACAACTGCTTATTCAAATCGACGGCTGTGGTAGTACTAGAAAATTTTATTTTATCCGACTACTATCTTATAAACTTACCGAAATAACTTCCCTATACAACCTTCCTACTCCTATTGTTCGTACTATTCCTACTAGTATAGCCGCTAATAATATCGACGGCTATACCTTCTATTCCCTTCTACGACTTCCTTTCGGTATTAGTAGTCTAATTAGTCTAGAAGGTACTAATTTTACCCATTTGCAGAATAAGCTCAAGCCCTATAAATATTTTATTATTAATAAGAAGTCTATACTAGGTATAAGGCATATATATTTCATTAATAGCCATTTACGCTAGGCCTTTATTAAAGATCAAAGTAAAAGGTTCGGTAGTACTAATATCCTTCTTCTTAGTAATTTCTTCCAATTGGCACTTATTAGGCAAAAGCCCCTATTCTACTAGGAACCCCTCGAATTTGCCAACGATCCTAATACCCCCCTTAAAGCCCTAAATAATAATAATAATATAGATAAGCTTCCCAATAAGATAGAAGAGTAAAGAAGAAAGCGGTTGGTAAGTAAATTAGATTTAGTATAGCGTAGTAGTCGTACTTATTACTTCGATTTCGATTAGAGTATTAAATTAAAGTAAATCCTTCGTTAATAAGGTAATAACTAGGAAGGATTCCGTAAAGCCTTAGAAGGACTACAAAATAATAAGCCTACTATTAACGACTAGAGGTTATTAGCTACCCGTATTAAATTCAGATTATCCGTATTAGAATAGGCGACTTTCGACAATGCCTTACGAATTTACCCTACTAATACTATAGTTAATAAATATAATTTTAAGTATTTAGAAGAGTTATAATCTCTAGCCTTTACTATTAAGGCTATTAATAACCCTCCTAACGCTAAAGACGTCAAATATACTAATACTAGTAACTTGTATAGCAAGTTCATATATATTAAGGGTAATAGAATTATATTTACCGAGAATCTCTAGACTGAAGTTGGCCTTATTAATAATTCGATTAGTACGGTTATTAATATTATATAAGATAGTAACCTATTATATAATATGCAATAAATTATTTACTTAATATTAATATTTAGTATTATTTTCGGTTTACTAATACTTTTTTTATAGTTCTAAAGCCGGCGACTCCCCCTTTATTATACTAATATACTTCGATTGCTACCGAGGTTCTAATTATTTCGAAGACCTAAATTACCCTAATATCGAAGATCTAAAGTACATTATACTTATATTCCGGTCTACTTAAGAGTTCTTAAAAAGGGGTCGTACTTATAGAAGAACCTAGTTCCTTCTTACAATTATATATACTATTATAATATATAAAATATAAAGCTAGACATTAGATAAAGTTATTTGCAATATATCGAAAAAGGACTTTATAGTTGGCCTCTCTTATATAGCTATATCTCGTATGCATACCCTCGATAGTATTATATTCGACGAGAGCTTTGAAATAAATACTTTACGTTTTAAGAATATTAAGACTTATACCTATCGAATTATAGATATTACTAGACGTATACTTCAATAGTTAAAACTAGGCGAGCCATTACTTCCTTATTATATATGTAGTCTAGATCTAAATAGTCCTCCGGTATCAAACCGGGTATATTAGCTCCCGCCGGGACCGGGTAATATTAACAACGATAATAATAATAATACCAATAGTTAACCGGCCCGGAGAGGAGTACGGAATAGAGTTCGAAGTAGGCCTCGTAGTAGTAGAACTGCTAATCGACTACACAATAGACCGCCTGCCAATACCGCTACCGCTACTATAGTTTAACCACTAGCCAGAATTACTTTTAGTAGTAGACGTCGTAGAAGACCGCCTAGTAGTAAAGCTAATAGTACAACTAGTTCTAGAGTAGGAAGTATAACTCCTTCTAGTAGGCTTTATAGAAGACTTCGTAAGAGTATTAGTACTAATAGACTACTATAATTGAGAGGAGGATAGATTAATATAGATAAGGATATAGAAGAATTGGTAGGGTATCTATAAAGATAAATATAATAGTAAAATCTATATTAACGAATATTTGAATAAGTACTTTCCTAATTATAACCGTAACTATAATGTTTAAAATTAAATAATAAATAAGAATTTAGTAAATAAATATTTGAATTAGTACTTTCGTAACCGTAACGTTTAAGATTGAATAATAAGTAAGAATTTAATAAGTAAATACTTGAATTAGTACTTTTATAATTGTAATTAACGTTCAAGATACTTAAATTAGCACTTTCCTAACTATAATTAATGTTTAAGATTGAATAATAAGTAAGAATTTAGTAAAAAAAAAGTAAAAAAGAATTTAGGACTTATAAAGTATACCCGCCCTTAAATCTCTAGAACACGAAGTATCCTAAGCCTACTCTAAGGAATAGTCCGTCTTAATTACGCCTTAATTTCTTTACCTTATACTAATATTATAGGACTTTTGTAAATAGTTTTTCCCCAGTTCGGTCACCCTAGTTCGGACAAGATTGGAAAGCTAGAATTAGTATATATAGTCTTTAAGATTAGAAAACTAGAGTTAGTATAAAAACGGTAGTTACAATTGGGAATCGAACAGAGGGTCTTTACGCTATATATACTAGTAATAGCTACGTACGTCTACGCAAACCGCTATACTACGAACGTCCCTATAGTACCCCTTATAGGGCTGGTAATAGTAGATAGGAGAAGTAGAGGTTATAAAGAAGGTTAGAACGTTATTTAAAATTATTTAGAATAATAATAATAATAGAAATCTGAGTTGAAGGTAATCTTTGGTAATATTTGGTAATATCTGGTAATGTTTTTCTTAGTGTTTTAGAAGATGTAAATTCTATAGGCGTTTCTCTATCTCACCTAGGCTTTAAAAGGCTCCGCCCAGGGGAACTGTATTTTAAATATTTATCTCCCCTTTTATAACCCTTCTATTTATAATAATACTAATTTATTAAACGAATTAATACTAAATATTATAAGTAATAATAAGATTAGTAGCGATAAGATTAGTAATAAGAAGGCCGGTGAAAATAGTTAGAATAATTAGAAAAAAATTGTAAAGGTCTTTTTTAAAATTCTCGAAACTGCTACAAATTTTATTATTAGAAATAATAACCTTATTTTTATTCGAAATATCGTCTTTAAGAAGAAGTTTAGTAGTAAGAAGGTTACGGAGTACTTTAAACTCTTTAACGATAAAATTAAATTCTATACCTTCAAAAATAACGAGTTTAAAATTAATATTTAATTTAATTAATATAAGAGAAATCCGAAGGATATTAGTAAAGGTTTAATTTATAAGTTAAAGGAAAAGAACGAATTTATTTAAAATAATTTTGCTAAGGAATTTAAAATTACTTTTAGTATTAGAAACCTCGAATAGACGGATAGTATATTTATAACGTTAAAGAAATTCTACTCTAAGAAAATTAATTATTATAAATTTAAGATTATTAATATTATTATCTTTTATACCGCTCTCCTTATTTAATAAAAGGAATCCGATTACGTAAATATTAAGATTTCGGCTATTAAGAACTTCTATAAAAAGTTGAATTCTAAAACGCACTATATAATTAGTAATTTTATAGGAGAATATAAAGAGGATTTATTTAAAAAAGATTAAATAGAATTTTCCTAAAAGCTAAATAAAATTGTAATAGAATTTTTCGATAATATTAATATTTTTAAATCTAACGCCTTTTCTCCTTCTAATTCTAACGACGAAGAAGTAACTTTTAGGAAAATTAGGATAATTAAATAAATTATTAAATTAGATTTTAATTCCGACGAGCTTATTATAGTAATTAAATAGAAGATTACTAAAACGATTAAGATTAGGAGCAAATCTCCTCCTCCTCCTATTATATTTCCTCTTACCCTTACCCTTATTCCAGATAGGGCTATAGAAGAGTTTATTATTAATTTTAATAAAATAATTATTATTCGAATTAAGGCTATTATCCCTTTAATTATATAATAAACCCCTTCTATATAATATTTAACCTCCTATTTACCGAATTAAATTAGCGTAATTCCTTCCGCTTAAACTATTACTATTATTACTTATAATAGTAATAATTATCCTAAAGGAAGAATAAGTCCTAACCCCAATTAGATTTATTATTATTATAATAAGAATAATTACTATTAATACGAATATTAGGAGAAGGAATTAGATATTATATACCGGCTTTATATTTACCTCTGGCCTAATAGAATTAAATAAATTAGAGTATAAGTTTTCCTTAGTAGAAGTATTAATTTTAAGAATTTTATTAATTAGTAATTCGTTTCTAATATAAATTCGAAGGGTAATATTAATAGACTAGTAAAATTACTTATAACTATAAGCCTTAGTAATAAAGATTACCAAATAGGCTTTAAGAAATAGGAATTTAAATAGTTTAAAAATAGAGATTTAAATAAGCCCGACTTCGTCTTTAACTTTGACTTCCTTAATAATAATATAAAATAAGTATAAGAGTAAATTAAAGTATTATAGTATAAAACTATAATTATAAACGTAATTTAAATAGGATTGTAGAATAAATTTTATAATTTAATACTAATATTTCGTAAGAAGACGGTAACGATTTATATTATTAAACTTATTAGGATTGAAAAGCCTAAAGAGATTTTGAAGAGGCCTGTTTAATCGGAGTGGATTATTAAATTATTTAATTCTAACGGCGAATAAATTGATCCGAAGGCGAAATTTACTAATAAATCTATTAATAAATTTATTAATAAACCCGTTAATAAACCTTCTAATAAAGTAGCTGATAAAATAATTAATAAATTTGTTAACGGATTAATGGTTATTATGCTTATAAATACGAAGAAGGTTCGTATTGAAGAATTTAATATAAATTCTAGAAATACTGCTATATTCGATTCTATATTTCTTAACGTCGAATTTAGAAAGTAACCTTCTAAACGAGATGCTAATACTATAGAAAGGAAGAAAGAGAATAAGTTTACTCTTATATTAAAGGGGGATAAATTTGTTTAAAAGTCTATAGAAAAGGAGAAGGGTATTCTTTTAGCCGAAGTTAAGGATTTAAAAATTTATAATAATATTGCGGAATTAAAAGAGCTTTTCCCTTTAGCAATAAAATTAATGAACGCTAAGGTTAATATTATAGTTGAGGATATTATTAAAGCGAGTTTTGCTTACGCTAATACTATTTATAAATAGGTAAATTTAATTAATTCTTTTAATATTTGTATTAATTCCGATTTAGTACTAGAATATAATTATAATAGTAGTACAACCCGTAATAATAATATTAAGGTAAATAAGTTTGAATTTATTATTCGGAAGTTTAATATTTATATTAATATAGTTATTATTATTAATATTTATCCGAAGTTAGGAGATAATAATTTCGCTAATATATTTATTAGGAAGGTTAGAAGTATATACAATTAATTCGACTATATAAATATCCCGGATATTCTATATTTTAATTAGTAGATTTTAAATAGGTTTAAGACTAAGCTTATAAGGATAATATTTAAAAATAGCGGGGATATTATTATTAATTCTATTAAATAATTAGATATGTTTAGGATTGCCAATATTAATAACGTTATTCGCCTTATTCCCTTATTTATTTTAATAATCTCTATAAAGGTTAAAAGAAGTCCGAAGTATTTTATATTATTAAATATTAGAGCCGAATATAATACTATTTATAAGGACTTAGTAGATTAGTTTAGCTTTAATTCTATTAAGATTGAAATTGCTAATATAAATAGTAATAGAGGTAGGAAGGGATTTCTTAATAAAATTTATAAGAAAGTCTATTTATTCGATAAGGGAAGAGAAGTTCACTTTTTCGTTATTGAAAATCGTCTTCCTAATTACAATATTATTTTAAGGCTTCCGTTTTTTTAAAACGCGAATATCTATATCCAATATAATAAAAATAATAAGAATTATATTACAATTACTATAGATAGCGCGATTATTTATACTACTCTAATTATAGATCCCGAATTTAATAAGAGTAAAGTTAATAGCCCTAGTAAAACCGGAGTTAATTAATACGTTTAACCCCTATATAATTGAGAAATTAGGGTAGGATATTTTTAATTAAATAGAGTTTAATAAGGATAATAAAAAGCTTTTTACTTTAATAGACAAAGTAGTATAAGAATTTTTAGAGTTTTTATATAACGAGCGCGAAAAATATAATATATTATACAAAGTTTAGGAGAATATTATTAGAATAGTATAAAGTCATAGTACGATAGGGTAAGAACACGTTTAATATACGATATTGGGTCTATTCCAAGAAGTAGACTTTAGCCTAGCCGGTAGAGAAATGTCCGGCTAAATTCTAAAGGCTTTTATTCTTTATACGAACCCTTAGTAAACCCCTAATAGGTCCGGGACTCGGCGCCCGGTCTCCGACTATACGCTCTATATTCTATTATTATTGCCCGTTCTACTACTTATTATAATTACCTATTATAACGTTCTACTCCTCGGGCTTAATTCCTAAGCCCTCTTATACAATAACCTTATAATTATCCCCCCCCCTAGTAGTTATAGTCCCTTATAATTTAATTATATCTCCTAGCTTTTAGAATATAGTTTAGAATATTTATTTTCTTTATTACCTAATAAAGTAAGTCCCTTATCGGCGACTACTCGCCTTTATTCGTTATAACTTCGCAAACGTATTTATTATGTTATATTATTCCCCTCCCTAACGACGTTTAGCCCTCTAAGCGTCTACTTACCGTAATTACTTATATTGGGGAATTTATTATTATACTAACCCGGGTAATTACCCTTCGCCGACCTATTTATATTTAGTTTACCTAATGTATATCCCTCCTTCCGCGATTATTATTAGAAGTTTTTAATTCTTCTTTTTTCTATTAATTATAATAATATTATAACGAATATTAACGTATAACCTGCGATTATATAGGAACGGCAGCTTAGCGCTAACCTTATAGCGCCCCTTAGTATAAATTTTCCGAAGATTACTAGGTTTTTAATTATGTAAACCGAATATATATTACGTTAATATCCCTATAATATTATAAAAGGTTTCCCTTTTACTTAACTCCCTATAAGTATTTTCCTATCCGTTTTAATTATATTATTACAATGTATTAGCGCTAATTCGCCTTTAGAATTATAAAAGTATACCCTATAATTAATATTTAACTACTATTTATTTAAACTTACTATTTCCCTATTATTAGTAAATAGAGGATTCCGGCATTTATTACGCCCGCTATTAAATATAGAAAAAGGTTTATTAGTTTATAAATTACTTCTTATTCTTTAGGCTATTTCTTCGGCTAACCTTTATTATTTAAATCCTTTACGAATATTTTAATTTATTTTAAATGTATTAATATTACGTTCTAAATATTTTAAAGTATATTTAATATAATATAAGTATTAACGCTGGCGACCTGTCGGCTAAAGTAGGCGTAAATAAACGTATCCGTTTAAATATTTTAAAGGCGAAGTCCTTACTTATAACGTCCTATAGCTGCTTTTCGAAATTCTTAGAAGAATATACCGCCCTTTATAATAAAGACGCGACCCTAGGCCAAATTGTCGAAGAAGTATATAATTTTCGGCGCGTAATCGCTATTACTATTAATTTAATTTATTTCAAATTAAACCCCAATACGAATTTTAACCCTATATAATATACCGAAATAATAGCCGCTACTGCCGGTTGCCTTCTAACCGCCGAATAAGCGCCTAGCGCCTTATTCGCTATTAATATTATATTTAATTAATTAATTAATTAGCGCCGTTATAAATTTTCCTCTTATTAATATAAGAATTAGTTAAAAATATAGAAGAAGGCTAACGGCGTTTTATCGGCGTATAGTATTACTCGAATTCAAATCTATTTGAATTTAAATACCGGGGTAGAACTCCGTTTTCCGAATCCCGGTTTAAAATATTATTATTGTCCCTATATCGCTTATTTAGTAGGATTCTATATATTAAATTACTTATTACATTTCGACGTCTAATTCTATTATTTAAATAATAAGGGCGACGACGGCTATAAATCGCCGATTATCCGCCCTAATAATTCTTTATTATTTCCAGTCTATAATATTAAAGATTATTTCTAATATATTCTACTTATCCCGCTTTTTATTAGTAATAAAATAATGCGCTATTATTTATATTTAATTTATAGTAATATTACAATTCTTAAATAGGGCCTCTTTAACGACGATAAAGCGTTCCCGGAGGGCGGAAACCCTAATGTCGGCGAGCCGGCGGGTATTCTTAACCCTATCGAACCCGAAGGTAATAATAGTACCGGCGTAATTAAGCCTAAGGATATAGAGTTTTTTAACGGCGATAATTCGGCCGTTAATCCTATTTTTAATAATAACGATTTTAAATTTCTTCTTAACGACGACGAGTCCGAACTTTTCCCTAATGTTTTAGTATATCCCGATTTATTTTCGAATTTTAATAATAATTCCAAAGGGTTTATAAATAATATAAATCTAAACGCCTTAATTCTCAGCGAAGGTCCGGCAATAAATATATCCTCTTATTCGTTTTCTACGAAATCTTTATTTCTATTATTAAACGAATATAATACTATTCTAATTTTTAATTATAATTACCCTTCTATTTAATAAGGTAATAAAATCTCTATTATTAATAACCCCGGTTCTGTCCGTCGCTTAGGCGGAATCCTACCGCTTCCTATCAATTATTCTTTTAGTAGTAATCGGCGTTTTCGTTACCGAAAATTTCCTACTATTCTTACGCCTTTATATTAATAAATTCGCGCCTCTAAATCGCCGCTTAATTGGTTCGTATTTAAACCCTCTCCTAATTTAGGTTTTTTTATAAATTTAATTAGCGCCAAAATCTCCGTTAATTCGGAATACCCTTTTACTTCTAAAGAAAATATAATTTTTACCTCTATTCCTATTAATAATAATCCTAGCCCTAAGGAGGGTAATTCCTCGCTTTTCTAATAGCGTAGTCTATTTACCCCGGACCGTCTTATTAATCGGCTTATAAATTATATCCTCTTTCTTCTTACGAATATTTAGGCCCCCCTATTCGGTTAAAGCGGACTTAAAAACCCCGTTCGTATATTGTCGAGAACCTTTTATAAGGCTTATAAATTTACTAATATTCCTTCGCAATATTTTAATTTATTTATTCGTTTATATAAAATAATTTTAATTAAGGATTTTAATACTCTACGCCTTTTAATAAGGGCTAATTGATCCTCGGTATTTAAGGCTAAACCTCTTATTAATCTTTTATATACTAATATATTTTTTATTTTAGTTAGTTCTATAGTAAAACTCCGTTTTACTACCGATAGGGTTTTTCCTATCGATATAATTCGTCAATTTATTAATAATTTACCTACTACAACTCCCCGCCGTCCTATTTTCTCTTTATTTCGGAATAAATTTATATTATTTATCGAAAATACGGGTTTTAAACTAATTCGTCCGATAATTCCTATTATAATTACTTCTATCAGTACTATATCGGAAAATCCGGTAATTATATATAATAATCCCGAAGCGGCTACTATTCGTACTAAATTACTTATAAAATTAATTAATAAATCTACTATCGGTTTTTCTTTAACTACTTCGCCCCTTCCGGCTTTTATAATTTCTACTATTATAAAGCCTTCTTTAATCCTTCGCCGTTTTATAACCGCTGAAAAAAGTAAAAGTAGAACGCTCTTATCGCTTATACTTATTAAAGACCTATTTCCTATTCGTCGCCGACTTATAGCCGCGGCTAAAAGTAAAATTAATAAATTTACTTCCTACCTTTCCTAATATACCTTAAATATTATTACCTTCGCTTATAATACTTCTACTAACGTCTTTTCCCTTTTTTCTAAAAAGGGTAGTCTAACGGCTAAAGCGAATATTAATAAATTCTTTCGCCTTTTTCCTTTTAAGAAAGGCAATGTCCGTATACCAACCCTTAATACCCTAAAGCGTCCCTAAGTTAATTCTTCGTCGGTTATCGAAAAAGGAAATACTAAAATAATTGAACTTACCCTTTATACAAACGTTTATTTAAAATCCCTTTCGGGTTTAATTATTAACGGGCATTCGCTTATAATTCCTTCGGTTATTCGCTATTCGCTATACAAATATAATATTTCTAATTCTACAATAGCCTCCCCTAATCCGGTTAAACGACGTAAATAAATCCGGCGCTTATTCTTTAGCGTATTCTTATTAATATTAGGCCTTAAACCCCTTAATCGCCTATTCGGTATTCCTTCGGCTATATTTATTAATTAAAATATAGCCCTTAAGAATTACGGAATTCAATATTATTAAGAAATAGTCTTCGTTATAAATAATTAATTTATTTATACTATTAATCTAATTATCCTATTTCTTATAATATTTTTACTTAGCCTTCTAATACTTAGAAAACGCCTTTTACGCGTTATAGAAATATTCTTCCAATTCCTAAATATTATATTTAATAGGCTAACCCGCCTACTTAATTAAAAATCTCTATTTTATCCTTTCTCCTTTATATTCCACTACCTCTTCTACTTCCTATTCTTCTTATTCATCCGCTAACTCTAATAATAGCATATCCTTAATAACCTTACTCCCTATCTTCCAAGGTTCGAATAAATTTATAGGGAAGACGTTATATATCCGGCTATACTATATAAGTAAAATAATTTAATATACTTAAAAATTAATCCTTTTAATAACTTTTACTTTAATAAATATAAGAGTTAGTTTATAATTTTTAAAATAGAAGTTTTTTATAGATAATCCTACTAAATTTCTAAATCGGAATTCTATCGGCGTATACTACTTATTATATCCCTTCTATTAAATTTGGACGGTTTATTTCTAATAGTATTTTATAAATTTATATATTAATTCTATCTTCTAAAATCTATCCTTTACTCCTTAGACCCGTAGTTCGTTACGGCCTTCTACGTACTCGACTATACAAGGGTAATATCCGAATAGGGCTTCGAATGGCGAAATTCTAATAATAGAATATATTGAATTATTATAGGCGAATTCTACCTCTTATAATTTATAGTACTACAATAACAGATCTCCTTCTAAAGCGTTAATATAAAGGATCTTTTCTAAAATTTAATAAAAATACTTAATTTAATTATTTATCTATAAATAGAAGGCGGTAAATAATTAATATAGGATATTTTAAATTTTAATAAATTCTTTTTAAAATTTATTCGTAAATAGTTTATTTTAATCGCTAATAATCCCTAAAGGAGAACCGAAATAGTATTCGATATATTTATAAAGGAGGTTAGTTATTATTATTACGTTTAAAGTTTTAATTATTAGAATAAAGAGTCTTATTTTCGTAAACCGATTAATAATAATAAAGACGGCGTCGTATATCTTATCGTTAAATTCTTAATTCAGCGGTAGGTTAGTAATAAAATCGATATTAATTTCTTAAAAGGGTTATTTTAATAAGAGTAAAGATTGGAAGTTTCCGTAGGGTTTATACTTAAAGCATTAGATACTTTAATACAATTCGTATCGAATAATATATTCCTTTACGTTTATTGCGAGGTTTTCCTAATAGAATTTCCTTTTAATTAATTCTAAAGTCTTAGGAGTACTTATATAACCGGCCCTTAGGTTATTGTAATAGATATATAGAATTTCCTTATATAATAATCCTTTATTAGGGATTATTAACTGTTTTTTAAAGTAAAAAACCCTTTAATCGTTTAATTCGTATCCTTTAATTATAGAGCTTTTAATTCGTATAGTCGCTATTAAATCGGTAATATTAGGATCTTTAAATTAGAATTCCTTTATTATAATATAAAATTCTTAATTTGCTTTTAATATGAAGGGTAATTTTCTATATACTAATTTGCGAACAATTTTCTTTAGAATAATCTAGGGAAAAGGATTATCCTTAGAGTCGGTAATAAGTATTTTCTAACCCGTCGCCGATTTAGTAACTCTCCTAATCTATTTAATAAATATATATATTACCGATCTCTCGCCGTATTAGTACCTTATTTTAAAATTGAATTAATCTCTATAGGATACCGATAATTATTAAACTAAGCCGAATTTTTTTTAAAAGGTTAGTAGAATATTGCCGTATTCTATCTTCCCCTTTATATAGTTTAACCTTTTAAATAAACTATTTGTAAAATTCGTAGCGCTTAACTAATATTCTATATCGAAATTAAATTATAATAAGCGATATACTTATCGTACTAATCTCCTATAAAAATCCTTTGCTAGGGATTTTACAATTCCTATTAAGGTCTAATAATTTATATAGATTAGGAATTTTTTAAGGAAGCCCTTTAAATATTAATTCTAATACTTTAGGCTAATTATAATAGTAAAGAGCTTTTACTACCCCGTATATTAACGCCGTTCGGTATCCGTTAATTTCCTTAAAAAAAACGTAATTAAGTATTATTAATTGCCGATCTTTTAAAATAGGATACTAGAAATAATTTTAACCGAAGCGTCCGTCTCTACCCTTATTTCGTAGGAATAGTCTTAATAGCGGAGAATAGGCGCCGATATAAAAACGTCCTTTAATATTTAGAACGTCTTATCGGCCTCCTCTAACTATTCGAATAATCTAATCTTCTTTCCGTTCTTACTCCCCTTTAATAGGTTAATAAGGGGGGCTACTAATTTCGAGAATTTATAAATAAAACGCTAGTAGAAATTAGCGAACTTAAAGAATATTTAAATATTATAGTATAATTCTAGTACTAACTATTTTTTAATTGTAATAATTCGAATCGGGTCTATTATAATCCCCTCCGTTATTATTCGGTAGCCGAAGAAGTCGATATACTTTTTATAAAATGTGTATTTCGAAAATTTAATATATAATTCGGCGTCTCTTAGCCGTTTAAAGATAAGTTTTAAATATTTATTATACTCCTCTTTAATTTAGGAGTAAATTAAAATATCGTTGAAATATATAATATAAATATAATTTACTAATCCTATTAGGACTTTATATATATATATTTAAAATATTATAAGAACGTTGGTTAGTTTAAATAATATTATTGTATATTCGAAATAGTTATATCTAATTCTAAATATAGTCTTCTATTAATTTCCCTTTTTAATTTGGATATAATAATATACTTCCCGGAAATTTACTTTAGAGAAAACCTTAGCGCCCAATAGCCGATCTATTAATTCCCCGATTAAAAGTAAGGGGTACCGATTCTTAATTATTATTTTATTTAAATTATAATAATTTATATATAAACGTAGGGAATTATTTTTCTTTAATACAAATAGAACGGGTAATTTTATTAGACTTTCGGAGGGTTTAATCCTCTTTATATATAGGTTTTCCTCTAAATAATCTTATAAAGTATTTAATTATACTTTAGAAAGCGGGTATATCGACTTTACTAGTATTTTTTCGCCTTCTATAATTTTAATTTTATATTCGGCGTTAGAAAGGGTCGGTAACGACTTAGCGCCCGCTTCCGAGAAATAGGATTTATATCCTTTTAAAGCGGATAGAATAGTCGCCGTCCCGTCGGCGTTATCTTCCTCTTTATTTACATTTTTAATAATAAGCCTTATAAGGTTATATACGGATATAATATTTATAATAAAAATTCGATTACTATATATCAATCTATATACAAAAGTCTTTAGGTCTATAATATAAAGTCTATTAAATTCAAATTTATTAGTATATATATATATAATAATACCTTCCGAGCCTATACCCGGTATTAATAATAATAGCAGTAGTGTTTTAACGTCTCTACGGATTATATAGAAAAATTGGGTCGTTTCCCGCTTTTAACCTTTTCTATCCTTTATTTAGAAAATAATTTCAAATATTCTATAATATTTTATTTCTATGCCGTTTACGCTTATTAGTATAAGTACGACTATTATTATTACTTATTTTAATTTATACCTTTTTATAAAATTCTTATAAACTATATTAATTTTAGCCTCTATATTTAAATTTATTCCGACATTTAATCGGCGACCCTTCGGCGAAATAACCGTTATTATTATCCTAGCCGGGCTATTTCTTCCGGCCGTCTTAAATCCTTTAATTACTATAGATAACGGCTTATTTATAGGGTTTAATCTTTTAGCGACCCCTTAGAATTAGAAATATATTCTAAAATACGGTTATTATTTCTAAACTCCTCGGAATTAAGGCCGTTAATAATATTTTAGACGTAAGCTCTATTATAAAACCTATTACCCGATTTATAATATCCCTCCGTCTTAATTTTTTTAAAATAGTTTCTAATTAAATATCCTCTTTCCTTATAATTATATTATTTAAAACCTATTCCCTTAGAATTTACTTCCGTCCGGTCGGCGGATTAGTCGTACTTCTGGTTATTGTAGAAATTATTATAGGGTTTATTAAAGTAATCCTTAAAGCGTTCCGACTATTCGCTATTAAAATTACTTTATAATTTTTAAAATAATTAGAATTCCTTATATTTAGGCGAGTCTCCTCTACGCGAATTCTTCTTATAGGCCTTTAATTACCAACTTAATACTATTTAAACTACGTTCTAAATATTTTAAATAATAATTCTTATATCCTAAAAATATTAACGTATATCTTTCTTTAACTAGAAGAAGAAATCGTAAGCCTAAATTATACTACCGACGATTAATCGGCCTAAATATTAATAATTAATTTAATATTATTCCTATATAATCTACGGGTCTTCGTTTTCGTATTAAAATATCCGGAAGAAGTTCTCCCTAATTTTTAATTCGTAGAATTCGGATATAATATACTTTTTGCGGACGAATTATAAAAATTCGTCCTAAATTCCATTCCGCTTTTAACTAACGTTATCGGTAAATATACCGGCGAATATTTATTAAGAAATAATAATCCTATTATCGGCTTTAATAAATATTTAAAGAATTCATTTAAAATTCGTAGCGGATTCGCGGGTTTAATTATTTACCTTTAAACTTTTAATCTAATTTTTAATATTAGTATTCGTATTATTTATTTATAATTTATATACGTTATAAGTAAATAGCCGGAAGTTTTAAGGGTAGCCTATAGATTTACTACCTTACTTTTACCTAATTATATTTACTATAGCAATATACAATTTAAAAATTATTTCTAAAAATTAGAAGATTATTTCTTCGATTAATAGATTACTCTTCTTCGTATATAATCGCTATTTATATAAATATTTCAAACGCTTTTAATCGGCTTTTAAATACTAAAGTAGAAGACTAGTAAAATATTACAAATCTTCTAATAAAGAGTATTACAAATCCTCCGAAGAGGAATTAAATAAATCGGATCTAAATAAATCTATAGAATAAGACCTAAATCGGCGGCCTATCGGTTCGGACCTTCTCATAGGGGACCGGGAATTTCTATAGCGGCGTATTAAGGTAACCGAACGCTAACGACGTATTAGGGTAACCGAATATTAATAATATATTAGAATAATTAAACACTAGCGAATAATATATTTATTTTAGCGCTTTAAAGAATACTCTCTATATTAATATAAATTATATAAATAATAGGCGTAAAACGTATGCGAATTCTTAATAAAATAGCGTTCGGACTTTTTAATTTACGACGTTCCCCGCGAAATTCTGTATAAAAAAACCCCTTCGAATTCGGACAAAGATTAATTTTAATTACAATCGTTATTAGCAAACGTATTAATAATATTAATAGGGGATTTTTCGGTTTATATAGCCGGAGGGGTATTCCCGTCGGTCGGATGCCTATCGGCGTCCTTATAATTTTAAATCTTATCGACGTTAATAATACTTTAAACCAATTTAATATTAATAATATTTTCGCCTAATCGTCCTAAAATACACTATTCGAATATAAGTACTTCCGGTATTATTTTATACTCCGGAAAGCGGTCTCGGCGGTATATAGCCGTACCCTTAATACAGGTATTTTCCTTTCGGATATTAATTATATTCCCGGCCTTCGTAGATAAATATTTTAGAGGTTAAAGAATTATAAAGTTATAGTATAATAGGGTAAGAATACGTTTAATATATAATATTAAATTTATTCTAAGAAGTAGATTTTAGCTTAGCCGGTAGAGAAATGTCCGGCTAGGCTCTAAAGGCTTTTATCCTTTATACGAGCCCTTAGTAGACCCCTAATAGGTCCGGGATTCGGCGCCCAATCTCCGACCGTACGCTCTATACTCTATCGTTATCGCCCGCTCTACTACTTATTATAACTACCTGTTATAACGCTCCGCTCCTCGGGCCTAGTTCCCAAGCCCTCTTGCACGATAACCTTATAAATAGAAGCGAATCCTAAAATTAATTCGGAATAGGAGGGTAAAAGCCTAACCCGCCCGGTATAAGGTAAAGGAGGAGATTTTAGGGTTAATAATGATTATAATAAATAAGTAGAAATAGAATTGGAATTTAAAGTAGTTATTCGGAAAATAAAGTGTAAAATTAGGAGAGTTTTAATTAGGGAATTCAAAAGGGTTATTAGGAGGGACGTACAATAATTTATAATAAAGTTAAAATTAAGTAAGAAATAGCTTCGAAAAATATTAAATCCCTTCTCTATATAAATTAATACTTTTTATAAGAGAGTTATTTAAAAAGCTAATTTAATTAATAATATTATATTAAATAGATCTAAACCTAAAGGGAACCTTAATTAGAAGGTAGATAAATTAGCGGTTTTATAAGAACGGATTAATAATACTCTTAAGAATTTTAGTTTCGAATAGGATAATTATATTTTCCTTCGGTTTACGGAATTGATTAGAGGTTTACATTTAATAAAAGAACGCCTCTAAGAAATATTTAAATAGGTTTAGAATATTCTAAATAAGGGAGAAATTAAATTATTTATTTATATTCTCTATAATAGAGAAAAAGCATTTGTTTGGACTTTCTCTAAGTATAGGAAATTTAATCCCGATATTGTTCCGCTGTAGAAAATCCGTATTATTCCCTATTCCGCTTAGTAAATTAAAATAATCCCTATTCCGAAAGTACTTTATAATAAAGTTTATAATCTATTTAAGGATAGAATTAAGAAAGGCATTTTAGAAGAAAATTATATTATTTATAGGAATAATTAGTTCTTCGTTATAAAGAAAGACGGTAATTTAAAATTAATTAATAATACGTAGCGGATTAATAGGGTTACGTTAAGAGATGTAAATCTACCCCTAAATTATAATAATTTTAGCGAAAACTTTAGAGGTTGCAAAATAATCTCTCTTCTAGATTTATTCTCCAGTTACGATTAAGTCCTTTTTAATAAGTTTAGCCGAGATCTTATAATTTTCTCGACCGATTTTAGCTATTTCCGGATAATTACCCTTCTTTAAGGAAATACTAATTTTATTACCTAATTTATAAGAATAATAATACGGATATTCTATAATTTAATCCTTAACGTTTATTAATTTTATTTCGATAATATTTTTATTAAAGGGTTGAAAAATAATTATAATAGGGAGTTGATTAATTCTAAGGGTATATAGAAGTATATTTTTGAATATCTTGTAAATATTAATAAAGTCCTTCTTAATATTAAATTAATAAGAGGGACCGTTATAGTAGTTAAATTTTAATAGTACTAAAAGGAAATTATTTTAGTAGGCTACTTTTATAGACCTAATAGACGCTCTTTAGTAGATAAGAAAATGCGAGTAATTAATAAATAAATTTACTACGAATATTAATTTTATAAGAAAGGTAAAGAATTAGAATAAGTCAAAACCTTTTTAGGTATTATTAGGTATTATTATATTTAAATTAAGGGGTTTAGTATTATTACAATTCCTTTATATACTTTAATAAAGAAGAGAGTAGATTAGTAGTAAATTAAGAACAAATAGTTCGCTATAGAACGATTATAATATATAGTAATTATTACCCTTATTCTTATAACGCTAATTTACAATAACGAATAGTATAAGACTATTTATTTTATAATTAATACTTCTATTGACGGTTAGGGTATAATTCTAGAGTAGATCGGCCCTAATAATTACTATTATTTATACCGTTTCGAAAGTGGGATTTGGTTTAACGTAGAAAAACGTTATAATATTTGTAAAAGAGAGTTTTAAAAGCTTTTTTATACTTTAAAGCGTTTACGACGCTATTTATTTAATATTTATTTTATCATTAAAATAAACGCTTAAGTACTAATTTATTAATTTAATAGTACTATTAGTAATATCTTAAACGTATTATTTATAAAATAGATCGCTTAGATTAAACTTTTTGACTTCGATATTAAATATATTATAAGTAGTAAAAATAGAATTATTAATAATTTATCCCGCAAATTACCAGGCCTTACAAATTTATAATATAAAGAATATAAAGAAGATATCGATAATTATATTAATATATAAATTTACTTTATTTATATTATTTACGTAAATAAATTTATATTAATCCTCTAAGGAGATTGGTCTAAAGAATTATATAAAATCGCTCGGTATTTTTTTACTTTAAGGACTCCGGAACGTTTATATAAATTAGCTCTCCGATACTAATTTCGGTTCAACGCCTTAAAGTATTTCATTTTTAATAGAGCCCTTTAGTTACGATTAACCTATAATAGTTAATTACTAAAACAATTAGTAAATACCCCTTAAGAATAAAAACTAATTATAATTCGTTATTATAATAAAATTAGTTATAGAGGGAGGGAAAGTACTTACCGACGGATTACCGAATACTATTATTAGAAAGGAATATATTTTTAAATTGAAGAAATAATCCGCTCCTATCCTATATATTAGAAGTTTAATCTTAAACGGTATAAAGATAATTACTAATAGATATATCTTAGTCCTTAGCCTTTTAGGAAATAGATTTTGGATATCTAGTACTTGGAAGGGCTAGGATAAAAGAAAAAATATCTTTTATTTAAAGCTAAAGACGATTTGACTAGTTATATTGAAGCGATTATTTTAAATATTATTAAAGCCGATAGAATCGTTACTTTCCTATAAATTAGTTTTCTTCGTTAGGGATATCCGCTTAGGATTTTAATTAATAGTAGTTTTAAATTTCGGGGAATAGTTGTAGAAGTTTATATTCGTTTAGGAATCCTAAAATATTATATCGCCCCTTATAATTCGAGAACTAATAGAATAAATAAATAGGAATATACTACTATTATTACTTCTTTAGTAAAATTAATTAATAATAAAGGAGAAAATTAAAAGAAATATTTTCTTTATATCGTTTTTACCGATTGTATTACTATTCGAAGAAATTATAGTTATACTCCCTTCTAATTAATTTATAGTTATAACCTAATTATACCTATTAAATTTAATTTGCCTTCTTAGTAGGTAATTAATTAGTAAAATAATAATTAGAAATTTACAATTGAGGAGTTGATTGCTATAATTACTAGTATATATAAAGAGACGGAATACTGTTTTACTTAGGCTGTTGAAAAGGTTATTAAAACCCGGGAAAAGGCTGTTAATTATAGGAATCGGGTTAATAAATGCAAATTCCGATTAAAGAACGTTGAAATCGAGGTTGGAAATTTAGTATTAACTTATAATACTTTCCGTTATATAAATATAAGTATAATTAAAAAGTTAATATATTATTAGCGTAGACCTTTCCGAATCTATAAAATCGCTAATAGGAATATTTATTATATATTTACCTTTAATAGAATTGAATTCGTTAAACCAATTTCCTCTAAAAGGATTAAAAAGTTTATTATTTAAGATAGTATAATATTAAGTCCAGATAAATTAAATTTGCTATTAAATAAGATTAATTTAGAAATAATTAATATTATTCTAAGTCTTAATATTAAACCTATATAAAATAGAGAGTTAATATCCGTAAAAGATTAGAAAAAAACCGCTTTAAAAAGCTTTACCCGATTTAATATATATAAGAAGAAGATAGAAGAATAATTATAATAGACCGACGTAGAGGTTTATTTACCTATTAGTTAATTATTAAGAATTTGGTAAATAGTTGAAAATAGCGAAGAAGAGTTGTGAATTTGGAGTTTCTACTTTTAATCCGCTATTTAAGTAATAAGGGAAATTATTTTTTTTTTTAATAGAGTTTTTTTATTTTTTAGCGAGAATAATAGACTGGGCTTTAACTATTTTCGAAGGGAAGATCTAAAGGAAGAAAAGAAAAGGTAGGAACCTAAAGTAAGACTTGAATTTATTATACGATATATTCCCTATTTAGTATTATTTTTCCTAACAAGTTTTTTTTTCGAATTTTTTCTTTCGTTTTTTAGTTTTTTTATTCCTACCGATCCACACCCCGACAAAGTCAACCGCACTACAAATTCAACGACGATCCGCACTCCGATAAAATCAATTGTATTAAGACAAGTTCAACGAAAACGGACGAGTCTTAATTTCAAATCCTCATCTAAATTAAGTTCGTTAGATACCTCATCTATATTAAAACCCTTATCCTCTTCTATAATTATAGGAAGTATCCTCTTCTTCTCGAAAGCCCGAGTACTTTTAATATTAAGACTTTTACCCTTTAAATCTAATACTTTTACTTCGTACTAGATATATTCCTTTTATATTAATAGATTATAAAGGATAATTTTACGATTGCGCCCCTAATTTCGCAAAATATATCTATCGATTTTAAAAGGAATATTAGTATTATTTGCCCGATTATCTTTAAAAATACTATATTCCCCCTTAAATTTGCCGTTGTAATTACGATTATAAATTTCGAAAGTATTAAAGAATTGAGAAGAGGCAATATAATCGATAGCCCTTTTATTATACTAATAATAATTCCTATAAATTCCCCCCTTTATACTTAGATTTAAGGATATATAGCCGACGAAAGGAGTTTAGATAAACGGAGTCTCCTATTATTATTTCTCGGTGTAAACGGAGGTATAGGTCTTCTAAAGCCTTTGGATATAATAAGTATATATAAGGCGATTCTTAGGGAAGAATTAATAACGATAATCGGAAACTTATAAGAAGGAGTTAATTACTTATTCCTTTCCAAACGTTTAAATTATTAATACGAGGATATATTCTTTTTTTATATTTATATAGTAGTTGTAATAATCCTAAGGCTAACTACCCTTTTTCTCGATATAAATCCGTTTATAAATTATCTTCTTCTTCTCAAAATTTTAAAAACGGTCCTAAATCGTCTATTAATACTTATAAACTAGGTTAAAAAACGAATAGAGGAATCCGAAATTATTAAAAAATTTGGGTAGGATTTATTCTAAATAGAAGAGGTTAATTATTAGAGGAAAAGAAATTTAGTAAACTTGTATATAATCAGCGAAAGTCTAATATTAAACAATAAGAGGAGTATTTTAAAGGCTATTTTCGGGAAGAATACTCTTATTAAGTAAATTAATATATACTTTTAATAAGATTTACTATTTGCCGTTAGGACGTTTATTATTATAATATATTTAATTTATTATTTTAAGAGGAAAGTAAAGGATAGGAGGTTTATTTTTAAGAACGATAAGGCGTTTATAAATATAAAGCTATATTTTTTAGATATTCTTCCTTAGTTAAAGATCGTCGTCTTTAAATACGTTTAGAAAATTATATTAAATCGCTTCCTAAATTAGGTTAGAATAGTGAGGGGAGAAAGACGAATTTAATAATGAGGAAGCTATAGTATTAATTTAGAAGTGAGTAGCGTAATATAATAGTAATGGAATTTATAGAAAGGAAAGATTAAAATATAGAAAAAGATATAGAAATAAGGGTTTCTTATACTTAGATTAGGGCGCCCTAATTTAGGAAAATTAGATTAGGAAGATTTAATAGAATACTTAGGAATTTTAATAATTAATTAAGTAGTAAGGGAAGTAATTAGAACGAAAGATATTATTAAACTAAATAGTTAATTTAAAGATTTTTCAAAGAAAAAGCCGGGATAAGAAATACTTTTAATTAGTATTACTAGTGAAAAGTAACCCTAAATTAGTAGTAGTTTTTCCCCTTTACTTTTAAAAATTAAAAAATTTCCCCTTTCTTATAAACGAGAGAGAAGGAATTAATTTAAAGTACGTTATTTCGGGCAAAGAATTTTAGCCGTTTATAAACCTTTAAGAATAGGATTAAACGAATTTACGACGAATTTTTTTACTATTACGAAATAATTAGTAGGAGAATTAGTCGGCTTTATAATCTATTATAATAAGATAAAGTAATTAGCTTTAGGCTTTTTTCTATTTATATAGGGATAGTAGCGGTTGCCTTAATTATTAGTACTATAGCTTTTATAGAAAATATCTTTTTTAATTAAGCGTTTTAAATGAGGATATAATTATTAATTAAAATTGATTAGGAAATCGGAATTTACTTAGATTAGTAATTGGTTTTAGTCTTTTCCTCCGATTTAAGTAGAAAGAAGGAGGTAGTGTAAAAGGGTAAAACGAAAGGTTTAAAATAAAAATTTGCGCTATTCTATTATATAGACTAACCCTTGAGATCTTTTAATTTAATTATTATAAACGAAAGATATTAAAATAACAAATTAAATATTAATATAGTCGAAGGCTAAAGTAGAAGGAAATCTATACTTTAGATTATTGACTAATTATTTATAAAAGACTAATTTTTCCCCTCCTCTTTTCTAATTTTTAAATTATTATTTTTACTAAACGATAATTAGATCCCTCTTATACCCTAAATACTTTTTTTTATTCCCTTCTTCGATTTAAATAATATTTATTCGATAATAAGTAAATTAGCCGATATAAATATTCCTCCGATTCTATTCGGTTCCCTCCTTCCTCTTCTAATTATTTTCGATTTCTTTAATAATATTTACTGTAATATATACGAGAATTTGAAGCGTTAGAATTATAAGACTACCCGCTAACCCTTATTTAAATTTAAATTTGGGAAAATATACCTACTTTGTAATAAAGAGGTAAAGATCCGTAATAAAAATTACAATTAGAAATATATTCGTTAGGATATAGACGGCCGTTTTAATTTTAAGCGATTAGCCTTATTTATTATTATTTTACTTAAACCGGATTTAAATATATTTAAAATTACTTTTAACAGATATTTACTACAACCCTTTTTAAATTAGCCCGATAAATAAAATAATCCTATAATAAATTAGGAATCTACTATTTTAAGATTAATTAATTTATAATATTATTATAATATTAGGAATTTTATAGAAGGTATATTAATTATAGTTATTCTAATTTAAATGTTAAAGGATTTCGGTAATAGTATTTATATTCCTTTAAATATAGAGCGGATTATTAAAGACGAGATACCGGCTATAGAAGTCGGATAGTGTTAAAGGATAGGAAAAATAAAGTAGTAGTATATTTTTATTTATTACAATTAGTATTTCTCCTTTACTATTTTTAATTAAGGAGAGTTGGGATAATTTTATTTTAATAGCGTTTACGATAAGGAGTAGGAGAAAATAATAAGAAAGATCTACTTAAAATATTCGGCGGATAATTATATATAAATAGATAAGAATAGAGAGTAGATTAGGACTTTTACCGATAAGATATTTTAAATTAATATAGTATTCCTAGTATAAATATTCGAATAGACGTATAATTTCTAAGTATTTAAAATAGCCCGCGTATTCTTTATTAAAATAGCCCGCAAAGGATAGAAGATTAGTAGAACTAATCTTCTTAGTAAAAGATTAGGAAGATAAGAGTTAAGAATTTATTAAAGTATATATAATTGGATTAAGGACGATAAATAGGTAAAAAGAATTATAGTTAAATAATAGATAAGAACTATTTATAATATTATTCTAATAGAATAGTAGAGAGGAAGTAGGATAGACGACGAAGAGAAGCGGTTAATTTACTATTGTATTTAATACGGTTATAATCTGTTAATTAACGTTATATTTATATAGACCGGAGTATTTAAAATTCCGAATATTTATAAATAAGCCGGCCAAAAATTCCTTTATAAAGTTTAGTAGGCATTTGAATTGTTTTGCGATTTACTAGTTTGGTGTAATAAGACGGAACCTTTTAACGAAAGATTAATTAAGCGGAATTCGATTAATATAGAAGTAACGGATCTAAACCGACGAATAATAAATATAATACTTATTCGGGCTACGCTTTAATTTTCCGAGATTTTTAAAAGAAGTAGGAAACCTCTTGCTACGCTACGAGTAAAGAGGGTTTAATAAAAGAAATTAGAGGAATTAATTTAATTAGTAAGCTACGGAATAAGCGTACGGGTATATATTAATTATTTCGTACTATTATAAACGATATAGGCAAATAGGAGCTTTACTATTATTAATAAAGTTTTTAATAATATTGAGATAAGTAAGATAGAATATAAATACGCTCTTAATTTTAACGAGTATTTTTATTAGGGAATTAGTATTATTATCCTTCCTAAATTTAATATTGAATTCGTTAAGAAAGAAGTATACGCGTATTTAAGTATAATTAAATTTTGGAAGAAGAATTAGCGGGAATAGGATAAGATTGTAGAAAGATAGAAGAGGGTGAAGGAAAAGAAAGATAAGAAAGAAGTTAAAAGAAGAGTTAAGAGAGGAGATTAAGAGGATAGAAGTATATAATCGATTTTTTTTTACGATAATTTCTTCCTATATTTAATCAATTTTTTATTTTTTATAATAAATTTACTAGGAGGACTAGAAAGTAGATTTAAAGGGAAGTTTAATTTGGGGAATTTTTGCACTTTTTTATATATTTATATAAATAATATAGGATTATTAAAAATAAAGTAGTTAACGAATTAGGAATAGATTAGTCGGAGTATTTTAGTTCGGAAAATCCGAAAACCCTGAAGTCGATATAAGTTAAAGGGTTAAAAGTAAATCTTAAAGTATAAAAGGAAAGTTTAAAGTTCTAAATAGCGAAAAGGAAGAATAAGAATTTAAATAAAATATTATTCTTTTAATAGGAATATATTTAAATTTTACCTTAAATTTTATTTTTTAAACCTTCTTTTAGAGGTAAAACTTTTACTTTACTTCTATTTATCTTTAATAATTAATAGAGTACGAAATTACTTTCTTTCTTATATCCGACGTCCTTATTCTTCGACCTTCCTACTACGAATAAATCTACTCCTTTTTTAAAACTAAAGGTTTTATCCTTTTCGTTTTAGGGGTTTTGAATTTACTTATTATTCATTAAATTAGTATCCGTTATATACTTTGAGTCTTTATAATTCGTAAAGCCCTTAGATTTGCTCCTTAAAATAAAATGACAATAGTTTGTAGAGAGATCCGAATCCCGTCTCATTCTCAAAAGGATATTACTACCGCCTACATAAGAGTCTATACTATTTTTAAAGTCTACGGTTTGATCTTGTAGTTTTAGAATATTTATAAATAGCCTAGGAAGATTAGACTTGAGATTACTACTTTCTATAATTTATTTTGAACTTATTAGGGTTTATAAATTAATAGGAGTGCTAGCTTTTATGTTTGGTGGTGTGTTTTTGCTCTATTTCAATACGGCTTTTCTTTATAATAAAATAGAAGAGGAAATATTTATAAAATAGCCCCCAAATTTTAATTAGGACTAAGGATTCGTATATTACTTAAATAAGGTACTATACGACCTAAAATAATTACTACGAATTTAGTATAATATATTATTAAATTTTTTAAAGAATTTTAATTTTTTACCCTTCAATACAAACAACGGGGTATTTATTAAAGGGTATATTTATATCGCTATTTATATTAATAATTTACTTATCGCCGCCCTATTTAAAACCGAAGTATAATTATTAAAGGATATATTCAATAAGCGTTTTAAAATAACCAATATAGGCCCCATTTCGTTCTATTTAGGTATAAAGATTATTCGCGACCGCCCTAATCGCACTATTCGCCTATTTTAAAAGGTATATTTAAAAAAGATTATTTAACAATTCGGTTTTTAGGAAGTTAACTAAGTTAAAACGCTTATATAAACGTCCAAAATCGAAGAACTAGCCGAAGATTTTAAAATTAACGATAAAATTAAAACCTAATACGCTAGCGCCATCGGCTTACTAATATATATAATATTCGGCATACGTTTAAATATAGTATTCGTAATATCCTTTTATAGCCAATATATAACTAAACCTACTATAGCGTATATCGGCGTAATAAAGCGGATTTTCAAATACCTACGTAGTATTATCGGATTTGAATTAATATATTTAAGAGACAAATTCGAGTTATTAATCGGTTTTATAAACGTAGATTGGGCTAGTAATTATCACGGGCAAAGGGTAGATAGTAGATGTGATTATACGTAATTGCACGAAGGAGAAAGGAAGAGAGTACAGACGAGTGCCTAGAAGACTAGCCTTATAAGGGCGGTTAGTAGTAGACCCGATGTAGGTCCCTAGCGGGCCGCTATAGCCAATCAACTGGCAGCGCGATAATAGTCTTAGAAACTGTTGTACGCTAGTATAAAGTACGTAAGCGAATACGTACAATATAGGCTAGCCTTATAATACTTCCCCCGACTAAAAGAAGCTATATAATTAATTAAAATTATATAAAATAATAGAAATCCCTATTAAACAAGTAGTCTACCCTCGAAATACTTCTATAGCTACCGCTATTATAAGCCGCAGTAACCTCCGTCGTAGGGTTAGAGCTTCCCATTCCGTCCTCAATCCTCTATATTCTCCGTATTCTCTAACCGGGGCCTTCGTCTCTACGGCCGGCCTTCCTTTCCTTAATAACCGTTTCCGCCTCTTCTCCGCCGCTATTTAATTTAGGGGGTACGGCTCGTCCGGATATATTTCGTAGAACCTCTATATCTCGTCGGGGGCTATAACTATATTAATATATAATTATTATAATAGGTTATAAGGGGGTCCTTAAATAATGTAATATTCCTAATAGCCTTTATCGTTCTTTCGGTAGCCGTCGAGCTTTTCGAAATTATATTCGACCGAATCCTCCCTATTGTTAATCCTCTTTATAATTCGTCTATAATTAATACGAACGTCCTATTCCTTTATAGGCGCCTGCCCTAAAACGCCGACTTCGTCCTATAATTTTACTTTATTAATATAAAAAATTAAATTATACTTTATATTAATTAGGAGTTTGAGTGTAATTTTATAATTGTCCGCTTTAAGGATTTCGAAAGGACTTTTAAATAGGGGCGTAAATTTAGCGTACGGGCGGCTAATTTCGAAATTCTCCGTATTGAGTAAGACCTTATTTCCCGCTTTATACTTCGGAGCGTCCGATTATCGAATATTAGCGTTATCCTCGTACTATTATTAAATTCGTTTAATCTAATCCGTAATGTAATTTAAGACTTCTTTAAAACGGTTAGTAATTTCGTTAATTTTAAAGTATTCTGCTTATTATTATATTAATATATTTAGAAGGTAGGGTTTCGCCGGTTCGACGCCTATACAAAAGTAGAAATTATAATTAGCGAAGAAGGGGGATACTTTTATAAATTCGGAAATTAGATTATTATTAACGAATTCTACGATTAGTAATTAATTTACCTAATTATTTTATATCTAATTAATATAGAGGTAAAGGTATTTCTCTATTTCTATATTAATACGCTTGGTTTAACCGTTAGTAATTAAGTAGAATACAGAAGAGGGTTTAAAAATTACTTCTAAGCGGGACGATAAGGCTCTCTAAAACCGGGAAATAAATTAAGAGCCGTAATTAAAAATAATAAAGTCCGGTAATCCGTAAATACTATAAACCTTCTTAATAAAACGATCCGCTAATTTTTCAACTATAAAACTAATAGTAGGGATGAAATATTATATTTTAATTAACCGATTAATTACTACGGCAATATATTTAAATTCCTAATTTCGATAGATATAAAGTATTAATAATGTAATATAGTCGATTAAAATATCCTTCTAATTTATAAATAGTATTACTAAAGGCTTTAAAAAATTATAGGGGACGTATTATAATAGTTTGGATTTCGTATATACTAAATAGGCCCTATAATAAATTTTAATAGTAATATATATCCCTAATTAGAAGAAAGATTACGAAAGTAACGAATAAGTTTTTTTACAACCCGGGTACCTAGTTAAAGGCGAATTATAAATACGACGAAAGAATTATAATTGAAGTTCGGTATCCGCGGGGTTAATAAGAATAGCGCTGCGATAATACGCCTGTTTTTAAATTACTTTATATTCGGCGAAGGATATTTTCTTTATTTGGTCTTTAACTTCTTTAAATTATACTTTATAGTTAGGGTTTAATAGGTAAGCTATAACATTTTATAAAAAGGTTGATTTCTTGTAATTTTCTACAATTAAATTGTCGGTAGATTTCTCGTCTATAATTTCTAATTTGCAAATATATTTAGTACTGACGTCGATTTCGATCCCCTCTTCTCCGTCTTCTAAAATAAAGGTTCCGTTAATAAAGATATTATAATCGAATAAAACTTTATTCTTAGTTAATAGCTATTTATTAGTTACGTTCTTAAGTAGGTCTTCTAGTTTCCTATTTAAGGCGTTGGGGCGTATTTATAGCGAACCCGGTTGGTATTTAATTGTAAAATTAAATTAGGATAGGAATTAGGATTATTATATATAACGGGGGGTAAATTATTTATTAATAGTAAAAGTCTTTAGGCTTTTGTAATTTATAAGGATTTCGAAAGGCTTTTATATTCCTTCGAATTCTAGGCGCTATTCCTCTAGGGCTTTGATAATCGCTAGTAATTCTTTATTATAAATATTATAATTATATTCCGCTAAGGAATATCGTTAATTAAAGTACGCAATAGAATAGAAAATACCCTCTTCGTTATATTATAATAAAGTATTGCCGCAAGCCCAATTAGAAGTATTTATTTCAATAACAGTTTATTTAGACTAATCGTAAATACGAAATATAGGGCTACTACTAAAGGCCTTCTTAAAGGCTTTAAAAGACTTTTAGTATTACTTAGTCCAATACTAATCTACGATTGTCTTTTTAATTAATTCGTATAGTAGGCCGGTAATTGTTACGATGCACCAGCTCACGTAGTTCCGTATCGCGTAGTTGGGTATAAATGAATAAATAATTAAAGTTAAAGAAGGAAAGAGGGAGAGGTTGAGATCTAGGCTCTAGAATTGCACCTTTATATAGGATGTAACCAGATTCTGCCAGCCTCGACCGCCTTCTTTATCTAATCTAATAATGTACGTGAATGCGACATGCAGGTCGCGGTGCTAATTGAATGGTCGTATGGTCAATGCCGCCCGTGTAACTAATTAGGGTACTCGTATTAATAGTACCGGTAGGTCCTATAGGTATTACTAATAAGACGAATAGGATGTGATCTATAGTATTAAATCCTAATTGTTATACTACCCTCCCCCCCGGGTTGAGGCTCAACCTTAGAGCTTTAAGAATAAAAAGAAAAATTTTTAATACAAATATAATTCGAATACTTCCTCTAACGTCCTCCTACTTCTTCCTTACTATTACTCTCCTTCTTAAGCCGATTCGTAATCCTTTAGCTGGTTTATTGTTATTATTATAATTTAATTTATCGCCCGCCAACTATTAGATTAATCGTTTAGGAGGTCTTAGTATTATAGGGTTTGTATTGTAGTACTCCTTCAAGAGTTCTACTAAATTAACGAAGTTATCTATTGGCTAGAACTCTAAATTAGGGTCCTATCTTTTCTATTCTACCTAATACTCTAATTTTCCTCTTATAACCTTTAATAAAACTACTTTTAGGACTTCCTATTCCTCTTAATCGCTATTAACCAATTCGCCAGCTAGGTTTTCGTTGCCTTGCCCTAATAATGGGTTATCCTTACACCTTCTTAGGCGGTTAATATAGTAGATTATCGCTCCTTTCTATCCTTTAAAAACCTCTAATTTATAAGAGTAACCTCTTATAACTTTAATTTTATAGGGAATCCTAATCTAACGCTAATCGAATTTATCGCTAGGTCGATCCGTAATCTAATTTTGTTTAATAATAAAAATTCGATTACCAATTCCGAAATCTAATTCCCTCCGGTACTTATTAGTTTAAGTCGTCTACTACTATTATACTTTATTAATAGCGAATCGAGCCGTTGTATAGAACGTCTTTAAACGTTTGACTAGTTAATAAGCTTCTTATTAATTAATTTCCGTTTTAGGCGGTTTCGGAGCTACGTAATCCTCCCAATTTAGTACGCTAGGTATAGGGAAGCCTATAATAACCTCCCTAGGGGATAGGCCGTTTAAATTATTATAAAGTAGGCTCATCTAAGCTACGTCTAACGTTAGGATAAATTCTAACTAATTGTTTTAATTATAATTAATATAAGGTCTTAATTATTAATCGATATATTAATATAAATTCTCAATTTAATTAGTAATCTATAAGTAACCGGATATAGCCAGCTTCTATTTAACGTTTAGTAAGGAGGCTGCTTCCTATATTATTTATAATACGAATTAGGGGCCCCTATCGCTAATTACTTCGTCGGGAAGACCGAAGAATTAATATAGGCCTCGGTAGTACAAAATAGCGGTATCCTTAGTAATAACCGTATTTTTATAAAGGATGCTCTAATTTACTTTAGTAAATCGGTCTATAATAATTATTAGTATATTATAACCGTACTTATCTTTGGGTATTAACTTGAAGTCGATTACTAAAGACTTCTATATTCGGTAATCCTCCTTTAAGGGAATCGAGTATATTAATTTAAACGTTTTATCTTTAAGCGCTTTCAATACTTTATACGTTTAATAATTAGTAATATAATGGTCTACGTCAACGGCTAATCCTATTTATTAATACTGTTTATAGACTATCCGCTTAGTCTTATTTCTACCCGGGTATATTAAAATAACCGGGCAATAAATTATTTTAATAAATCTAATTTATAAATTATCGTCTTCTAGGACTACTAATTTATAATCTTTAGTTAGTAGGCTATTTTTAATAGCGAAGGGTAAGCCTTCCTATTTCGCCTTCTCTCTATAAATCGATAGCGATTCTATAGATCGGTTGGTTTAAATTAGTTTATTAATTAAATTATAGCTAATTTCTAATTCGGCGATTTCTACGTTAATTAATTTATTCTCCCCCTCCGAATTAATTAATATATCCGTTAATTTATTGCTAGTAAAGGTAAAGAATCCGTTATCGGCGGATTTAAATATTCGTAGGGTAAACTAATCTTCTTTCTTATCTTTAATAGTCTTTAAGTCTTCTAATTTACGAAATAGTATATTAGCGGCAACGTTTTCCTTACCGGGGCGATAGGTTATCCGGAATTAATATTCTAATAGAGTTTCGAATTATCGAATTTATCGGCTATTTAATACTCTCTTCGTACTAAAATATTCGAATACTTAATAATCTATAAATATTATAAAGGGTTTAATACCTTTTAACTCGGGTTATTATTACTTAATACCTTTTATTACAACTATTAATTCCTTATTATAAATAAGGTAATTGAATTTTGCCGAATTTATAGTCTCCGAATAGAATACGACCGGATACTAGTCGCCGTCGTTTTAGAATTGGCTTATTATACCGGTACAAATTCTATTATTAGCATTTATTTCAATTCGTATTTCCTTCTTATAATTGAAATAATATAAGATAGGCGTACTAAAGAGATTCCTTTTTAAAGTATTGAACGCTTCTTTATAGTAGTCGTCCTACTTAAAAACTAAATCCTTTTTCGTTAAATTCGTTAACGGTTTTACTATCCGGCTAAAGTTTTTAATAAACTTCTAATAGAAATTATAAAACCCTAAGAAGGCTTATACGCCTTTTATAATAATTAGCTCCTTCTATTCCTTTACGGCTATTACCTTCTCTAGGTCTACTATAATACTATTAGTACTAATAATAAAGCCTAAGAACTTAGTCTTAATTACGCTAAATTCGTATTTCTTAATATTGGTTTATAGCCCCGCTTCCTCGAGACGTTATAGTACTATATCGACGTATTTATTGTAGTCCTCCTAGTTATTAGAATAGATTAGGATATCGTTAATATAGGCGTTATAGAAGTTATTAAGGTAACCTATTAAAACTTTGTTAATAAATTTCTAAAATAACGACGGTCCTCCTATAAGGCCGAAGGGTAATACTTTATATTTGTATATTCTATACCGTATTCGGAACGTCGTTAAGTCCTTATAATTTAAGTATATTCGAATATAGTAAAAAACTTACCGGATATCGATTTTAATAAAAACTTTTACCTAGCCAATTCGTATTAATATTTTATTAATAAGGAGTAATAAATACTAATCCTTCTTTAATAGGGTATTAAACTTTTAATAGTCTATATAGAAACGTAAACCTCTATTAATTTTTAATACGAATAATATAGGCGCCGCCTATAATATTAAACTAATTTTAATAAACCCCTTTTAGAAATTATCGGTAATATATTACCTATACTCCTTTAATTCCTCGAGTATTATTTTATATAAGGAGTTATAATTAAGATTTTAAGGGGATTTACCCTCTTCGAATTCGATTTTATAATTGATTTTCTCTTTAAGCTCTAGGAGTATATCCGAATCCTTTTTACTAAAGATGTTAATACAGTTCTAGTACTTCTTTAGAAACTTTTCTATTACTAATTATCTATACTCCTCTTCGTCCTCTAGTAGTAATTTAAATTACTTTACTTTAATAATACTATTAATTTTATAGAGATTAGTTTCTTTAAGGATTTTTCTACGCTTAGTATAGAAATTTATAATTATAGCGCTTATTAGGGCATAGTCCTTAAGGCGTTATTTAGTCCAACCGAAGGCTCGTTCTATATAGTATAGTCCTTAAATATTATAATAGGGGTATAGATCCTTACTCTACTTATATAAATCTCGAACTATTTCTAGTTCTATAATTTCTATTTCCGAAGTATATTCGTACTTAATACCGTTAAAGAATTCCTATTCTATTTAGTTAATATTTGCTAACGTTAAAGGATTTTTATAATTACGATATTTAGCCGTATAAATACCCTTTAGCTTCTAATTAATATTAGGGACTCCTTTAGGGGTTTCGGTATACTTCTTTCCTTAAATCTCCTCCTTAGTTATTAACGGAAGCTCTTACTTCTACTTTTACTTTTCCAACCTAGCGATCGTCTCCTTTACTGCCTTTACCTCCTCTGTTTTTACTTATAATTCTTTAATAGTAATATTTAGCTCCTTAATTTCCTCTTCTATTTCCTACTTAAGTAAACGGATTTATAATAAAGTACTATCCGCTCGTCTTTTATCCTCTATATTTATTAAATGCTTTCTTCGCTTTATATCCTCTTAAAAGGAAGGGTCCTAAAGTAGTTTCGGTTATTTACTAATATTAATATTTTTATTTATTAATATTTTTAATAGATTTTCTAAGAAGATTAATTAATTATTATTATAATTAGGTAAGACCTTATTCTCGTTTAATTATAGCTTTTCTAATATTATATTTTTCGATATCGCCGGTAGGACGACTATTTATTAATTAAAGAATTTATAACCTTATATTCGAATAATAGCCTTTATTACCTAAAAGATAGCGTCAAATTCAATATTCTTATAAAACCTAACGTACCCTAATTAGAAGTCAATCTTATTCCCAAACTTCAAATATTTAATTAATTTATTAACGAATTTCTAATTTAGAAGAATATAAGTATTTACTCCCGTATTAATAAATACGTCGAAAATAGAAATAGATAATCTATTATAAACTACGCTATATTTAATAGTAAAAAGCGGGCCCTTTCCTAAATAATTTTATAGATTAAACTTATTTATATTATCCGTTTTTCCTATTAATATATATATCGATACCTCGCCTAAATAGGAGATTAATTTCTCCGGGCATTTTAATTTTTCGAATCCGAATCCAAATCCTTCTCAACAATAATCTTAATCTCGTAGTTATTATTACCCTTATCCTCACTCAACTCAATCTCCTCGTTAAGGAGCTCCGTACGTATAGTATAGATTTTAACGTTATAGGCTTCGAAAAACTTCTTCCGACGAGGGCAATTGGGTGCTATATAACCGGGCTTATAATAAATAAAATACTTTCCCTCCTATTATAATTTACAAGTTTCCTCTTTAAACAGTTTCTTATATAAGAAGGATAAACCGGACAAACGGTTACGAGGAGGACCGAAGGTAGTATTTTTAAATAGTTTTTTAAAATTACCGAAGGCTTTACCTACGGATACCTTCTTATCTTTATTATTAGGTTAACTTATATAAAAGCTTTCGTCGAAGCCTTAGAGGAATTCGACGTAAACGTTATAAATATAATTAATATAGTAGTTAGCCTCGGCGCAATTACAAAGCCGGGTAATAATCTTATAGCGGAGTTTAATCTTCTATTGGGAATTAAGGATGCTATAATAATTAGCTAAATGAATAAAGGCCACTTTAAAGTCGCGGAAACAATCTAAATAATATATTACTAAATTCTCGTACTCCTTATAAACCTTTTTATCAGTATTAAAATCGTAGTAATTTAACTATAAGTAATTTATAAAGTCTTTAATAGTATTAAGGTATAATTTACCGGCGTTAAGACGAATAAAAGGGTAGAGATTTTTTAATACTTATCCGGAAAACCTAGAGATAATTTCTCTAAAAGCGGTTTTATTATTAGCGAAGTAATCGGTATTTATACAAAGACGGTTAATTATTTAAAAATACTATATATTAAATTTAAATTTATTATCTTTATTATTAAAAAAGGTAGGAATATTTATTTTAATTGTCTTGCTACGACGACAACCTCTTTTAAAAGAAATTATACTAAAAGAAGTACTACTCTTTTTACGACGGGAGTACTTATCGTTATTACGAAGGGTATAATGCGGGTCGCAAAAGGGGTCGCGGTCGTTATTATTATTAGTTAGATCGTCGTTATCGTCGTCGTTAGGGTCGCCGCTACCGGCTCTAAAATAATACAAAGTAAATTTAAAGGGGGTGTATTGATCCTTATTATAGCGGCCGTCGTTAGGGGTCTTAGAAAGTCGACGGTCGGGAGTTTTACAACAAATGACATTAATTATAGGGATAAAATTAGGAGAGTATTTAATAGATTTAATAAAGGTAATTCTCTCTTTAAATTTAAATTTAATTAATTTAGTGGCTTTAGGCTTAATAGCGGCTAGCTCCTTCGCGCCTATATTAGCGACGTTTAATAATCGGCTTAAGTTATCGACTTAAATTTATAAATAAGCGACCTTAAGGTTGTATTATTCTTAAAGGACTTTAAAGTCTTCGACGTAGTCCTTTTTAATACCTTCTACCTAATTGCGGGCGCGAGCCTTTATAAATAGTATTACTATTTTATAGGCTTTAATAATTATATTAATAGTACTATTAGCCTTTTAACTTTATTTATTATATTTTCAACGAAGGTTATTATTCTTAGCCTAAAGGTTATAAACCTTCTTATTCAAATCGTCTTTATCTACATTAGCCGTCGCTAATTATTATTTTATATCGATTAAATAGTTAGTCAATTCTATTTCGTTATCGCCAATACCTAAATAGTTATCGATATTAATTTAATACTCTTTAACTTTTTATACGAAGTATATTACCTATTTATCTATTTTGATAATAGTTTTGTAAATATAGCGAAATACCTATACTACGTCTTTAATAATACTAATAAAGGCTTCCAATACGTAAGTTCTAATACTAATTTCTCCCTATATAATATCGGGGTCTTAATTAATTAGAATTAGAAACTCCTAAAAGGTTAAAGGGCTATTCCAATTTCGGATAGCTAATAAAGACTATCCTTATTGAATAATAGGGTGAAAATTAATAATATAATTTCCCTTATCGTCTTTATTATCGTTACTAATAAAATTAGCGCGGTTAGTACTATCTACGATAATCTCGTTTGCTTTTAATATATAGTAATATATTTCTATTAACGGGTAGAGGTTATCTATATAAAGGGCAAAATTACTAGCGAGGTCTTAACGAAGTTATTAATTATTACCCGTTAAGTAGGTAATAGAAGGGGATAGGGACTTAGCCGATAGGTCGATTATTTTATCGTTGAATTCCCTAGCGTTAATAGAGATATAGCGTATTTAAGAGTTTGTAGCCGTAATATTATTGCGACGGGTATTAAAAACCTAGTCGAGGCCGCTTTAGCTTAGACGAATATAGCGGTGAGCGACCTCGTTATCGGCGTACTACTTATAAGGAGGTATGTATTTACGGATTATATTAGGGCTGGGGTTTGTAGTTTTCTTATTATTATTCGTATTAGGGTTTAGAGGCGAGTTAATTTTAGGGGCGAACTTCAAAGTACGCTTAACGTAATTAGCGAATTTAGCGGGGGTCTCTTTCGAAGTATTAAAGAGAAGTAATTCTCTTTAGGGGGGTTATTTATTGAGGGTGTAACGCTTCTTGGAAGGGGTAGAGGTTACGACTAATTCGTCGAATGATTCGTCGTCGGCTCTAGTACGGAAAGAGGCGTCGTCGTCCTCGTCCTCCTAATTAGGGTTACCCTCGACGTCGTTTTATTATTCGAATGAAGATTTATTATAGTAGTAGTTATTATTATCGTAATTAGCGGTATAGGGTTATTCGGTTTATTATTTATTATTGGGGACGAGAGGACGGCCCGAAGGCGCGCCCTTAGCGGGATTAATTATAATAATTAATTTTCGTTGTAATTGGTAGGGTAATCGGGTTTAAATTCGTGATATTGGCGAAGCGATAAAGTTCGGGGTTTAAAAGTCGACGAAGCGATTTATCGAATTCTCGGGTTTAAATTAAAATATTATAATACTTTTTTAGACGGATATAGTAAATTTTAATTAAATATTACGATGTACTAGCTTATGTAGTTCTGTATTGTATAATTGGGTATAAATGAATAAATAATTAAAGTTAAAGAAGGAAAGAGGGAGAGGTTGAAATCTAGGCTCTAGAATTGCACCCTTATATAGGATGTAACTAGATTTTGCTAGCCTCGACTGCCTTCCTTATTTAATTTAATAATGTACGTGAATGCGATATGTAGGTTGCGGTGTTAATTGAATGGTCGTACGGTTAATGCCGCCTGTATAACCAATTAGGGTATTCGTATTAATAGTACCGGTGGGTCCTGTAGGTATTGTTAATAAGACGAATAGGATATGATCCATGGCACTGGATCCCAATCGTTATAGTAATAATAGAAAAATATTTAATAAAGCGACGATAGAAGTTAGCGAAGCCTAAGAAGTATTGTAGCGCTTTCTTAGAGTTTAGAGCTTTTTAAATTATAATTATAAAGACTTTTTTAAGATTTATCTCGAAACTTCCCGGGGTAATAATAAGATTTAAATACTTCGTACGGGTAATATAGAATTTATATTTATCGATATCGATCTAGAGATTTATTTTAATTATCCGCTATAAAACTTCCCTAATATACTTTTCGTATTCCTTTTCGTTATCCGAATAAATTAAGACGTTATCGAGGTACGTAGTAGCATAGATATTAAAGATGTCGTATAATACGTTGTTAATATAATTTTAGAAGGTTCCCAGCGCGCCTTATAAACCGAACGGGTATATAATAGATTTATAGAGACTAAAGCGGATAATAAAAGCCGTTAATTATTCGTAGCCCTCCTTAATACGTATTCTATTAAATATTATAATAATATTGAATTTAGTAAAGATTTTGGCTTTATAGATAGTATTGAAGGTCTTTTTAATTAGTAGTAATAAGTACTGAATCTTTATCGTTATATTATTAATACTGCAATAGTCTATATAAATGCGGATACCGCTACCCGGCTTCTTAATTAATAGGATAAGCGAAGCGGCTATAAATTATAATGGGCGGATAAAATTCTTCTTTAAATTATCGTCGATCTACTTCTTAATTACGACGGTTTTAATAGGCAATATTCGTTGTAATTATACGTTGGGGGGCGTTTTATCTAATTTAAATTCGATTTTATAATTGTACGAACGGTATAGAGGGACTTTATTTATTAAAAAGGGGAGGAAGGCTATTATTTCGTCGACGTAACGGCGGCCCTTTAATTTTTTCAAAATTACGAGAATTTCGTCTTTAATTTTTAAAAGGCGATCGGCTTTATTAAGAAATTTCTTTATATTTTCCTTAGAGATTTTGGTTAGATATATTCGTCGGATTATCTCTTCGTATAACGGTGCGTTTTCTTCGAAATTTTTAGTAAAATAAATAGCCTTAATTAGAATCACGGCCTTATAGGACTCTTCTAATATATAAATACTAACCATTTCGTTAATAAAATTATAAAGAATAAGGGGAAGACTTTCCTTATATTATTAATTATTTCCCTCTATAATATTATTAATTATTTCTTCGGTTAATTCTATATCCTAAATTCCTATTATAATTATTAATTTTTCGATTTGAATGTAGTTCGTAATATACGGCTATAATTATTACAATTCGTAAATATAATTAAAAGTAGCCGCGTTAAACTCCCGGATATTACTAGGGTTAAAGTCGTAATCGGAATTATAATAATAGCGGATGTAAGAGCGCTTTATACTTATAAAGACGCGCCGGCTATTAAAGCGGATATAAGGTTTATAGAGTACGGGGCTTTTAATTTTAATAAGGAGAGCGGTTGTACCGGTAATGCCGATTTTTAATTCAGTTCTTCTAATTACTAGTATTTTAATAGGGGTAAGGACGGTTCGGTAATTAATCTTAGGGTCGATTTTAATTATAATTAGAGATAATTCCGTAACCGAAAGCTTTAAAACGGATTTGGCGGGCTCTAGAGCGGATTCGGTCTTAAAGACGGGAGAGGGCTCTAGAGTAAATTCGGTAACGGCGGACTCTATTTTAAAGGTAGGAAAGGGCTTTAGAGCGGGCGCTAGTTAAGGGGTAGCCTTCTTTCGAATAAAGGCTATAGAAATTCTATTAATAAAAGTTCTAAAGGCTATAGTCTATTTTTTAGAGAAATTTAGGGGTAGATAGCGGCCGTAATAAATAGGGTTATTAAAGCGCACCCTATAATATTTATAGTCGATTTCGGGTTTATAGTATTATATTTATAGGAAGCCTAAAATAATTAAATAGTTCTTAGAAATATTATAAATTAAGAAGGTAAAGGTTTCGTTGTAATAACCGATACGGAATTTAGCTATTACCCTTTTAGAAATAATACTTTTAATTATTCCGTTAGCGAAAACCAATTTCTTTAGCCGAAGGAGGCGAAAGCGAGGGAAGTTGTATTTAATAATAAATAAGCGATTAATAAAGGCGAAAACGGAATAACCGGTATTAATAAAAGAAATATAATAATTTTTATACGAACTAATTATAATATAAAAAAATAAAAATATTGAATTTAGCAAAGTAGAACTATTTAAAAATTAAATCTTAACCTCCTCTAAAACCTTTAATTTAGAAGAGTCTAAAATTCATTTCTAAGATAAAGATAATTAATAAGGCCTCTATACGCAATTAGGTATAGAAATTATTCGTTTTCCGGATCGTTATAATATTCGCCGCTAATAGCGGATTCGGCGGTAATAATTATAATAGCGGTGGCGGATACGGCGTCGGTAGTACGGATTTCTTCTTAATTACTACGGCTATAACGGTTCTTACCCTTACCTTTACTTTTATTCTTCTTACCCTTCTCGTATTAAAGGCCTTAAGAACTATAATTAATAAATACAATATACTCGCGGGCAATATAGCTAAATTTAATGCAACGGTAGTAAAGACTATTACAAAAACGTTAATCGAAGACGTCTTTATAAATAAAAACAGCGAAGTCGATAACGTCGAAATCTATCTTATTATTACCTTAATTAATAAGGAGATTATTAGTATTACGGGAACTAATAATATTATTAGAAGCACTACCGCCACTATTATTACCGCTGGGGTTTAAAAGGCTAATACTTAAAATACGGACATTTATTTTATAACGATAGTCGGCATCTTCGAAATTGCTAACGACGGTATAATAAATTATAAACCACTTTTTAAAATCGTTGGCCTCGGGGAGATCGTAATAAATTAGCGCGTTATAGAGACGTTTATTGATTTTATTCCGTAAATAGTAGACTTTTATAGAATTATTAAGGCCGTATAAATTCATAAGGTTAGTAAATTCGAATTCGAATTTAATAAAGGGTATATTCTTTATAAAGAACTCCTCTAAGCGGCGGCCGGCGTTTATTTTCAAATTAATGTTTTAGAAGTAGGTAATAAAGTATTTTATAAATTTAATACCAATTTTCTAACGCTAAATATTTTTATCGCCGCCAATCTAAATAATATTGAAATTGTTTTAAATATTAGAAAAGATCTCTAGGCCTAGTAATATAACCGTATAAATAATTTTAACGTCTTTATTAATATAAAGTAAGGGGTTGTACTTCTACTAAAATTAGATATAGAAGCGCTAGGTTTTAAAAATTTCGTATTTACAAACAGTACTAATATTTTCTTTACTAATAAAGATAGGCGGGTTTTCTACTGTTTATTTAAAAGATAATATCTTATTTTTATTTACTGCGACGAAATTATTATAGAGAATTCGAATATTAGTACTATAAATTTTAAAAGCGTTATAGTTTGCAAGAAAATCGTTATACTATTTTTGGAGGTTGACGTATACAGCCGAGAGGTTAATATAATTAAAGTTCTTCTAATCGAAATTATTTTAGGCCTTGTTAATTATTATACGAGTAATTTTCAATTCCTCTTCGCTATATTCGAAATTACTAACGACGTCGTTATAGAAGGCGAATTAAATATAGTAAAAGTAGCCGAGCGGGGCAATAATTAAGCAAAAAGCGGAATTATTAGCGAAGATAATAACGGACGCGAAGTAGTTATAGGGGACGGCTTTCTTCTCTTCGTCGTTTTCAATACCGGCGATAAGGTTGTTAACGGCTAAGGAAGGGGGAAATTCGAAAAGTACAACACAATAGACGGTTATATTATAAGTACTAATAAATTCGTTAAATATATTATAAACGTCGTTTAAATTGAAGGACGTAATTAGGGGAGCGCTAGGAATAGGAAGATCGCCGCCGGTATTACTAGCGAACGAGAAAGTAATGGGATTACTACTCTCGTTATAAAATATAAGAGCGAATAGAGGGGAGTAATCGCGTAAAGGCAAAGTTCTTATCCTTTAAATAAAGAATACTTACCCTTATTTATTAAATAAAGGGGAGTAGGACTGTTAATAATTATTGCAATTTACGATTATCGATACTTAGGGGTATTAGACTTAGTAATTCGATTAACGAAGCGATTCTTATACGCGTACGCGATTAATAAATTAATAGTATAATAAAAAGAGAAGTTTACGCTATAAACGTAATAATTAAAAAATATAATTAATTATTACGGGTAAAGGGTAGATAGTAGATGTAATTATATGTAATTGTACGAAGGAGAAAGGAGGAGAGTACAAACGAATACCTAGAAGATTGGCCTTATAAGGGCGGCTAGCGGTAGACCCGATATAGGTCCTTGGCGGGCCGCTATAGCTAGTCAATTGGTAGCGCGATAGCAATTTTAGAAGTTGTTGTGCGCTAGCACAAGGCACGTAAGCGAACACGTGTAATACAGGCTAGCCCTGTGACAGTAATTCCTAAAAACGCTAATTTACCTCTAGCTATATATTTAACATTGGAAGCACTATTATTAATTGGAATTTAAAAAGACAAATTACTATAGCCCTATTATTTTACGAAATAGAATTAATCGGGTAAATATAAACTACTAAAGAAGCAATCTAACTACGACGATTATTAAGAGAATTAGATAAATAGCCCGTATTAATAACCGTTATTTATAGTAATAACTAAAGAATTTTAATTTTAACGAAGAACTCTAAATTCTATACTAGGATAAAATATATCAATATATAAGAATTCTTTTATTATAAAAAGTAGGCTTCGGGGGAGGTCGACTTTAAGTACATTTCTATTAGCGAATAGGTTATTAATAGATTAATTAAAGCATTACCCGCTAATAAATTTATTTAGTTCCGTAATACCCTAGGACTACGTTAAAAACCGTATTATTACTATTATTAAGTATATTTTTCAATAGCGCTAATACTCCTTATATACTATATTTTACTATATACCCCCTATACGTTATACTATCTCACTATTTTTCGGGTTTTTATACTATCGCCTTTATAAATCTATTAACCGGTAGTTTAAGCTATACGTAGTCAAATTAATTAAATCGCAATTCCCCGATTTCTACGAAATTCCTTAGTATAGGAAATTTTAAAAGTCGATTTACAATTACTTATTAATTCAATTCGGTCGTACCCTCGAAGAAAAATAATACCGCCCTAATCTACCCGGGTTAATATTATCTACCTAGGTTATTTAATTGCCTACCCGGGTTAAACTCTTACCTACCCGGCCCTTCTATTATTCGTACTATTATTCTATTCAATTTAACGATTTAATTTCAAATTTAGCCTTACTTTTATTATATTTTAAGTATACGACAAGCTACGTTTGTTTTTCTTTATTAACGATTTATTATTTTTCTTTCTTTTCTTTCTTAAAAAATCGGATAATATAGAGACCTTTTTTACCCACTAGGTTTTTTACTAGCCTATGCCCGATATATATTCTGAATAGCTTCGTTTTGTTACTGTATTTGGCTCGAGGGGGAGTATTGGACATAGACGGTATACACTAACAATATTCCTATATACATTTCGATCCAAATACGTTTCCCTAATTGTATTTAGCTAGTTATATAAGGATAGGCTGATCCGCCCATCCTTCCCGTTCTTTCCTTCTTCTCTTTAATTAATTTAAGTATTCCAAACCATTTTGTCTACCCTCGTGTTATCGTGCACTCAGTAGATCTCGACAGGTTGTCCAAGTTGAAACAATGGCTTTAAGTCAGTCAAAGAAATGTAATGTACAAGGACCCGGACAAAGAGAAGACCAGTAGCTACGGCATTAACAGCCACATCCGTGCAGTAGAGGACCTCTAAGAACATTTTCCTTGTTGTTACATCTCGAGGTTATGAACGGCGCAAGTCAGGAGCAAAATTATGACGAGCTGACGGGAAGGATTGAGAACTAATAAATTCGATATTGGAATATTGACTGGTAAGGTCACGAAAACCTCGAGAGATTATTTCCGTTACTCCTCCCTCCTAGTAAGTTCACTTAGGGGCGGCAATAGCATGAAAAGAGTTCACAGGGCAGAATGGCAGCAGCAAAGATGTTTCAAGCAAGTTGGGTCATTGTCTAAAAACTAGGTATGAGGAAGTTCTATGTATCTGACAAGACCAGTATCTTCCTTGCTAATAGACTCGTTTTACCCGCAGTCTCAGTCCGAGCTTTCCACCAAATCCCCAAACAATATCAAAAAGTGTATTCCTCTAATATGTTCCAGACAAGCTGTCCTTCATTCCCTAGTCCACTGTTAGTTCATATCGATAGCTCAAAAAATTCTTTGGTCACTTACAGTTGATGGTCTCGAGCTTCTCGTGTGTCAGTTGAGGATTTTAAAGGCCGGCACTATCTTGTCCGGACATAGCAGAGTCGTTGGCAAGTTGGCTGGCATCCGTCCCTTCCTCTTGAGATTGTTGGGCAGCTTCTGCCGCCGCCGCCGACGCGCGGTTCTCCTTCCGGATTCTCTCTCTCTCCGCGCACCGGTCGCACCGCTTTCCGGTTTCCTTGGGCATCCAGGCAAAGTCCGTAGAGCAAGTTCCGTAACCGATCGCCTTGCGACGAAGGATCTCGATCTCCAGTTCGAGGCCAGGCCGATTCTCGAGGTGGGTGATGCAGTACTTCGCGTTCCGCCTCTAGCGGAAGCGAGTGCACTGAACACCCCTGGTAGATTTGAAGCAACGACCGTGGTTGGCGTCGAAGACAGCTGCGGCCGCGTCGATGGCTTGTTGAAGGTTGTTGATTGTGTTGATCGGCTTGAAAATCTCGCGAACGGCGGGGTCGCTGAAGTAGCTCATGTTGAGCGGGGTTTTGAAGTCGACGGGATAGTCGCCGAAAACGTCCTCGAGAGTCTTGATGTGAGCGAGATGGCGGTAGTGGATCGGGTTGAAAGGGTCGTCGAGATAAGTAGGGGGAGCCATGTTGATGTCCTCCTGTTGGTGAGCGCCTTGTTCCTGAATGTTTCTGTGCGGGTTGTTAGCTGATTGCTACTTCACATGCATCATGTTGTTGGTCTGAGTGACTTACCTGTTGATGGGAGTGTTGAAGTTGAAGACGGTGCTTGAGGGAATGGATGACTGATGAGTGTCGTCGGCCCTTTGTTCCTGATTGTTCTCGGCGATGGGTGCAGTGGGGACAGTTCCCTTGTGGCAGTTGCCCATGTTGTTGGATGTGTTGTCGGACATGATGAAGAGGTCTCGAAGTGGGTGGGTGGGTGATGTGCTTTGGTGCTTTGGTGTGCGTGGACGCTTGTGCTTGATTGACGTTGAGTCGAGGTTGATGTGCGATGGTGGAACAGGGAGAAAATTTTTTACCGCAGCGGAAATTCTAACCTCCCTCTTATACTATAGGAATAGCGACACTCTAGGCCAGTCTTCGGACCCACTGCCTTGCGAGTCTGAGGGCGAACAGCCATGAACAGAGGAAGCATACCACACACAGACTGTCCAACTCAGTTCAACCGGCACAGCTCACCCGAACACCGAGTCTGTTCACCTGCTCGTGTATAGGAGAACAGCGTACAATATAATAGCGAACAGAGATGAACAGAGAAACTATACTTCTTATAGACTGTTCAACTCCAATTAACCGGCATACCCCATCAAACAGTGACCTTGTTCACATGCTGTTGTAGAGAAGAACAGTGTAGAGTAAGCCTACCCTTCATCCCAGGGTCTGCGTCAAAGCTCTTCGTTCACTCGGGCTGTTCGGCATAGTTGGGTGGGTGTAACCAACTATATGAAACTGTAGTAGTATTCGACTAAGAACAGCGAGCCTGGGGGAAATCGATCGCTCCATGTTCGAATTTCATGAGATGTAGCCTATGGATGCCAATGAACACCCGGCTAGTAGGCAGAAGTGTGAAGATTGTGAGAGATATAGAATGAAATGCGAGGAATGTATGCCGTTTTGCTCCACGAGATGAATCCAAGGATGTCCAGACCATTCCCTGCCCTCTGGAGTTTTCCCTGTTAATCGCTGAGGTGACTTATGCTCATTCTTTCCCCTACACGCATCGAGGCTGGCACCCGAGGTGGTCAGAGGATATCCGCTAGAGTAGCTGTTCCGTAACCTTCATGTCTTTGCTGTCCCGTAGTCTTGTTATCGTTCTCGTTGAACAGGGTCCCATTAAGCTTCCTCGAGTCATGGATCCAACTGTCCACCAGTTGATAACCCACCTCACTGCCTCTTTTTTCTCTCTTCGTAGCCCTTCGTAGGTATCGTCTCTTTCGGGCCGAAGTACCCAAAGCGCATTTCACATGGTCCGCCCCTCGCTCTCGAAGTCATGCAGCCGCTGGCACGAGAGCCTTCGTTTGTATCGGCGTTCTCGCCGTCAAGTATATACGCCGCGGCCATCCCGTTCGTTGTATGGCTATAGAGGTTAGCATGATGTTTCCCTCAAGTAGCAATAGTCGTATGTAAATGAGCCTCCAGATTGCTAAAACAACCAGAAAGTCCGATTCTGGTCGGTTGTAGCGATCATTGAGGTACGGACCGGGCGGACATGACCGACTGTAGACCTGGAGGTTGGCTACCGCCCCGTTGGTGATGGGAACCGCGGCTGCGAAAGAGGCTCGGCGGCAAGAACCTAAAAAAAGGAGACATGATCAACATTGGAAAATACCTCTAGCCACAGAAAGTGTGCGGATGTACTGGTCAGCTGCATTGGACTTCGTGACCGGAACCAGAATGTGGTGCGATTGAACTGTGGCCCATCAAGGAAAGTGTCAACCGTTACGAGGAAAGCGCTACGGCCATGCATTCCCCTGCAGCAGGTGTTTCCAGAGTGGGAGAATGGACCGAGGTTGACCAGGGACACTCGTAGATTTGACGCCTTTCCGATCCCCCAAAATATCTGCCAGCTTATAAGGGTGCGGGTTGTAGGGGCATCTATTGCCTTGGGAGATTGCAATTGTTTTCCTCAATATCTTGCTGTTTGACGATGATGCGAACTTGCAGGTCAAGTTCGTTATAGTAGTCCATGCATGGAGACCCCACTCGTTAACAGCGGCCACGCTAACTACTCCTTGTAACACGCCTAAATCACACAAAGAATGTTAGCGCATAACGATTTATGCACTGCTTAGGGGCAAGTAAACAATCCCGACAACGTGTTTTATTCCAAGTCGTCGTAGAGTGCGGCATCGCAAAACAGTATTTTTCCTCTCATAAATCCAGCCGATGGTCAGTTGCATACATTTATAAAACCACAGCGACGTATGAGCGGAGAAGGGCCGGGCAAATCGGACCCATCGACAAGGTCCTATGCGCAACAAAGGAAAACGCCGCTGAGATGGACAATGAAGGGTCGATCGAAAACGACGATTATAAAGAGCACAGAACAATGACGACAGCAGGACAATGGAGTATAACATTGTTTTTCATTAACGGTAATAGGTCCGGCTCGCCATTTCTTTTGCCGAATGACTCGTTCCTGGTCGAGTCCGGTCTGTCTTCCTCTTCCCGGTGAGCCGACCAATTGATCAAGTCCATATCTTCATCGCTAAGAACTTAGCTCATTCATTTATCTCCTCACTATTTACGTCAATTTCACTCACTAACAGATAATTGTGAAGGCGCGCATGGTAGTATTATACCACGGAGTGATGAGTGTCCTCTCGGCTGGTCGCAAAGCTTGTCCCAGGTTCAGTGATCGAAGTTTTCATGAGGGATGAGATTTGATTGCGAAGAGGAGTCAAATTTGATGACCAAACGATCGTGACTGTTTATAAACGACAAACACTCCATTTCGAGAGGAGACAGCGGACAGATATAGCTGGTCTAAGACGATCTCCAATATCCAGTACGGGCTACCTCTACAAATCTCACCTTCTTGCCGGTGTACCAGAGTGGGTTAAACTTTCCATGAGGCCCACGTAGACTGAAGGGAATCATTTGTGGCAAGTAGACCAGAAAATGGAAGTACTCCGCGAACAGTAGCTACAAATACATTGAGATCCTCATTTCTCTTCAGTTGTACACCATTTTATTCCCATTGCCCCTAGACCTCGACCTTTCCCTAATCTTCTCCTGTGTATCAGTCGCTCAATGCAACGTTGTGGATGGAAAAGATCCCCTGAGACTTGTCCGTCGGAACGTTCACTCTTGAAATCTTAGCGGTGACCCTCGGCTGCCTGGCGGTTGTGAAACGGAAACCCCCCTCGGTGAACCAAAGGAGACGTCGACAACTTCCTCCCGTGAGCTTGATCTACTCGTTTAAAGGGCTAAGGTGGCAAGAAAACTTTCGAACTGCGCGACAATGTCCAAGAGCCATCTAAGGTAGATTCTGCCTTCGTATCTGAGCCCTCCTCCGGCGGAGGGCATTCTTCCTCGCACAGTCGTCACACAGTGTTCCGTCATCTGTCTCCTTCCAGGCGTAATCGCCTGAGCAGGTGCCGTGGCCTTGCATCTGTCTAACCAGGATTTTTATCCGCATGGCCACGGAAGGACGGTTTCGGAGGTGGCTCATGCACTTACGAGCACCCGCCTTCCACTTTCGGGCTGTACACCGTTCGCCTGTGACCTCGTCAACATGGCGGCATTGGCCATTTGTGGCGTGGAGGACCCTGGAGGCGCCGCGGATGACGGCCTCCAAGACCTCGACATCAAGTGCCTCGGCATCAACCGATTGATTTAGATCGGCCAATGCGATGATGGCGGCCCTCACTTCCTCGGTCAGAGGAGGGATGTCCGGGTGAATTTGGACATCATCTTGGGGCTCAGCGCCGATGAAGTTGCCGTCATTTGGCATGTTGCCATCGGCTTCTAAAGCATCTTGATTGCCAGCAGAGGACTGTTCAAATGGTGTTAGAGGCCTTGGAGCAAGATGGAGATCAGCGATTATGAGGAATTGACTTACTTGAGAGGCGACGGCCTCATTTCCCAGAGAAGGGTGTGGGTTGTGCCCCTCAAAAGCTTCGTAAGCGTGATGGTCCGCCATTTTGCTGAATATTCTTGCGTTCCGATGATACTGCGTTTGATGTTCTTGCAGTCGTGATCAGATGTGTCAAGACTTGTTCGGCTATCCTCGAGCGGACGAGAGAAGATGGATGTTTGGTAGTTGTATTGACGAAGAGAAGGTCACATCCAATGTGTGCGATAGTAAAAGGGACTTGCCTCCTACTGGAAAATATCCAGTTAGGTTATGTTCGGTGCCGCTGTAGTACGGTAGGGGAAACCCAGTTTTGGTGGCTGTAAGGTGCAGTCTTATAGTTGTACTTTTTGTATTCGGTTGGATTTCAGTAAAAATCTACAAGTCGCTGCATTACCCTAAAACTATACAAGATATGCATCTGACCAATTAGAGGCCCAAATTCCTTATTAAAATAGCCGGATTTTTAATATTTTTAAAGGTTCCAAACCCTATATATAAGGCTGTAAGAAGTAAGAACATTAGCGCACCTTAGCGTACCTCAGCGCACCTTAGCGCCGTACCCCCTATAAATACAGCACTTCAATTTCTTACCGCCTAATACTAACGAATACAAAGTAATAAGGAGCTCTAGTAAAAAACTTTAACTTACATTACCGTTATATTACCGTACAAGGAGTGCAGTTGCGGACTATGTACGGTAATGTGAGGTTTCCCCTACTGTACTACAGCGGCACCGAACATAACCTCAGTTTCGACAGCCCGGATGAGTAAAGGGAAAAGGATCTACCGATTTCCTACTATAGCGGGAAAATCACCAGGGCATCAAGCCTTGTTAAGGGGGTTCAATGCTTGTAGTTTGGCAAGCCTTGTTAATTTTACAAGCCTTATTGCGCGAGGGAGACGTCTGATTGGTCAATCTAATTATACGCTATAAATAGTCGCTAAAGGTCTTGAGTTTAGCGCTTCTTTTAGGCAGTGATTCCAACGTCGAAAGTGACGATACTTCCTTCTATCTTTCCCAAGTCATTTCCCCTCAGGAACTCCACTACACTATATCAAAGGAATAAACGAAGCCCGGTTTCAATCAATTGCGCCAGTGGCTCAATAGTTCTTGTCGTCGCTCTCATTCTTATAATCGTCAGTTCGATTCCAATTAGAGACAGCTTTTTTTCGCGCGAAAAGTTTCGCGCGGGATTGAAGTGTAAATGCCCTCATCCGGACTTTAAAGTCAAAGTCTTACACCACCACCAAAAGACCACTATAAAGACCACTAATTAAAGACCCCTATAACGACCTTCTAGAAGGTCCTTATAAGGGTCTTTAGCTTTTACCTTTTTGCACCCAAATCTGACCAATCAGAGGCCTTCCCTGACCAACAGTGCTTGGGATCCCAACAAGGCTTGTCTGGTTATCAGCTCTAACAAACCAGTCAAGCCTTACAACCCCCCTTCAAGCCTTGGAGCCCTCCTCATATTCCCGCTAGGGTACCATAGCGGAAAAATGCGTTTTATAACATGCAATGTCTAGGAGGTACCGCCTTAACTTCCAATGTTGATTTGACATCTAATGTTTGATGCCCTATAATATAGGGGGTAAGCGCTATAACAAAAAAAAAAAAAAAAAACTTGGAAAAAAAAAAAAAACTTGGAAAAATTTTTTTTCGTCTCAGCCCTTCCTTCCTATTATTCAACTTTCCATTTATAGGGAAGGAAATTAAGACTAATAGTTAGAAACAATTTGGCTTAGTGGCTAAGTGGTTAAGATAGTGGTCTTTTTTTCCTAACGTTCTTGGTTCGATTCCCGTTTGTAGCAAATTTTTTAAAGTTAAAAAAAGAAAATGAAAAAAAAARAAAAAAAAAGAAAAAAAAAGAGAAAAAAAAGGAAAAAAAAAAAAAAAAAACTTGCAAAAAAAGAAAATTGTACTTGGAAGTTTCCCCTAAAAGTAGTCTTCTAAAGAGGCCCTTAACCTTCTAAGAATTAGAAGATAAGGTACCCAGAAGACTACTTATATTATTTTGCTTATAGGGCGTTAAATATTGGATGTCAAATCAACATTGGAAGTTTTAGTCTGATTCAATGTTTTGTTTATATTGGTTCTTGGACTAAACATCCAATGTTATAGGGTGTATATTCCCAGTACGGTATTCAGGAGATTAAGCATAATACTCACAATAGGATTTGGGCCCCCTCTGGGTGTCGCAAGCATACAAACCTGGAATATTCGAGCTAGCAGGGAAGCGGAGTATATACTACCTAGATCACATGTGTTGGACGGAAGCCTTTCGCCACGTGGATTCTGAGAAGAACCTGGAAGTCGAGCTCCATCCTTCGCCCTAGACCAATAAGGAAGCGTCAAAACTCACTAACCCTTCCTATCCTCGAAGTAAGAAGACATCCCCAATCCTTTCACTCATATCGCAAAGATAAGATGAGAGCCGTAATAAGAATAACTCAACACCAGCCACCACATCCTTCACTGTTGAATTCTTTTCACGGTCGCATAACAACCTTTGCGTTCCACTCACCTCCTCCCTCCTTATCCGTCAAACTCGGACGTGTTTAAAGCCATCCCCTACCTCCCTTGTATAGCGGATCTCCAAAAAACACATATCACCTGCGCTGGTGCGGTGGCTCATCACAAGGGCAAAAGGTACCTAGATTGCAAAAATCGAACCATTATAGATCCCAACGACCCTTTGAGTCTGGTGTTCCCGGATGAAGATAACTGGGTCTATACGGGGCCTGTTGCTAAAAACAGCTCTGCCAGTGAGCCAGTCGAGGTATGCACACTGCACTTACTATCAGTCCAGAAGTCAATTCCTTTGCTTACGTACCTATCAAGTCTTCCCAGGGTGAAGAAGCAAACATATCTTACTTCTTCGAGGAAGCTATCGGCATCGAAGATCCGACTGATATCATCAGGCGATACATATAGCGCCTTTTGAGATCCTACCACCGTTGCAGCCCAGATTACACCGCTTAGGAAGCGGATGTACATAGCGCCAGACGCGATAGCAACGAGGTTTGTGTCTCGATAATCCGTCGGGTGTGTAAGAGTAGTCAACTAACATGAGTGGTCAGATCCTCGCAGACAACGGCGAGGCCAACAGACAGGAGCAGTCAAACACCAGCACACAAGTCCCCCATATCACTCATCCTCGCCCTTCTGCCGATTCCCCCTCTATTGTTCATCCGGCTAAGACGGTCGCCGACGGATATCGCCAGCCTCAGAGCCATATTACCCCTGGCCCGAAGCTGAACCCTTTCGTACCGACGCCAGCCCCGGCTTCGAAAGCCCACCCGAACGTCCAGCGCGCTGCTCGCGCTACATCCAGTCACGAACCCATCCCCAACAGAGAATTCGCCGGCGACGGAAACATCGGGTACCAACAACTCTCGAACACCGACATCGATAGCGCACACCCTGTTGAGCAAACTGCTGGCAGCATCACGAACAACCTGCAGCCCAGCAACCCGATCTTAGCACCGGCTTCCACCCCCGCCGATACCGCCGACCCCTGGCCCATCTGCAGAGGCTACCGCAAACATGGTGTTCATCATCCATGCAAGAACACGCCTGCACGCCTGACCTGGAAGAAAAGGGCCACTCAGTGCATCGACTGTTTGGCCAACGCTCCCAACGCTGAGCTCAGAGCCAGCATGGAGAGTCGCGTAGCCGCCGGTATCGACCCTTGTTCAAAGTGTTATCGGAATGATGCTCGCCCGGGCGGCGGCCTTTGCCAGGAATGCGTGGACATGGGCAGGAACAACCTTGAACTGAGGAATGAGGGAAGGGGCAAGAGAAAGCATGCGGATGTGAATCAGTAGAGCAGCTTCAGGCTTTGATGTGTTGGAGCTGGGGAATGATCGGACGATTGGTGTATGAGAATGGCAGGAATTGTCATTTGTACTAACCTCTCGAATGAGGTCACGACATCGAGGAGCCAGGCTCATGTACATTAGCACGATTATCGCACGCGTCGACAGACTCCTGCAGTAGAGATACTATGTTCATAGCGAGCCGAAAGGGAGAGAGGGATGCATGTTGCCAGGCTGTCAAGGATTCGTTTTGGCACTGAATTCATATAGAAGGGATTATGACTTGTAGCAGAAGACGGGAGGTCTATAATTCTGTCAGAACAGACTTTGTGAGACTAGGTCTAGCTTAGGTAAGAACGGGACCGTGTAGTAATGGATTATATTGAGGAAAGCATGCAGATTGGATTGGATTGAACTTCCACCCATTAAGGAAAGTGCTAACCGCTACGAGGGAAGCGCCTGCAGCAACGATTCCCACAGGGCCATGAAACGGACCCACTCCAGCGAAGCCGCCCGCGCAAGGACACTCATCAATTTGGCAGTCTCATCATGCTCTGAAATGAAAGACGAAAAGGAAAACCGTAAGTGAAAGGGTGTCCCTATTCGCAAACGAAATATCGGTTCATTCCCAGTTTTTCTTCCGGTTTTGCGACGGAGTGGCCTCAATGGGCAAGTTCGCTGCATGCTTTCATGCATGGAGACAGCATGAGCTAACAGAGAAAGCCCTATCAGCCCCCTGTAACTCCGCTAAATCCGCTGTATCATGATAGCGAACAAACGATTCATGCATTGTTTAGCGGAAAGTGGAGATAATTGGACGACGAGCCTTAAATATATCAATTTCCTGCTTTTTCTGAGGCTGTCATCGAAGAGACACTCCCTTATTAAAACATGTACAGCAAACCTAGCACACCACCACCACCAGAGCTCGGTGACGAATGTCCGGAGAGGAGGTGGGTAAAGCGAACACAGCCCAAAGTGAAAGGAACAACAAAGAAAATGCTGCTGAAACGACAATGAGCTTAATAGGGTGATATCGATTAAAGAGTATGCCTCTAGGGAGCCAAAAACAGAACAAAGCAATAGTTTGGAGCCGAGAATCGTCTGAAGTTACGTCGGCGTCGCGATCCTAGGCTCCGAGTGTCTCGTTCGTTCATATTTCGACTTCGTCATGCTCGCTCCTAGCATCACCTGATCATCGGCTATAGATGATGGACCCCCATTGCTGAAACTTTCGCCTCTAGATTATCCTGCAGATAGGTGCATTTGGGCCATTTAACTAACGGTTAGGCCATTATAAAGGCGTTGGTCTCATATAGTACGAAGATGTATCACCATCTCAGCGGTCGCAAAGCTTGTTCTTTCGAGTCATCAACGTGTGTCAAATGGGGGAGTCATGATTGAGGTAGATGAGTCAACTTTTCAACTTCCAAGGGAGCACAGTAAACTTGTGAGGGATTCCAGTCAGTCAGTAGAGGTATATAAGTCTAAAACTAGTACAGTCAAATTGCCTCTGTCTACGGTGCATCCTTGGTTCGACTCGTTGATCCGGAACTTCCAAGAGGCCTTTTCGTCGTGACTTGGCTTACCCCATGCAACACTCAGTCTATCGTCACAAAATCTGGCATGATCACCGTATCGCTCATGTTATGTCTGGTTCCACCACTGCTCCGCCTCGGGCGTGGAGCCGATACCTCTATGCAACTTCTTAGACAATCGATTAACAGCTCGTTCCTCCACTATCAACTACCGTGTCGTCGACCTAGTGCTCGAGGGCAGTGAGCAAGCGCTGGCGTCCGTCCACGATATCTTGAACCCAACCAATCACATGTCGAAGCTTTCGGCGCTCAGTGCGCAAGACACTCTTGTACCAACACTCGAAGCAGAGCATGCCTCTCTCAGCGTCCTGCAAGATGTAACAACCAGGGCAGGTTCCGTGTCCTCGAACCTACCTAATCAGGATATCAACGCGGAGGTTGATACCGGGACGATTGTACAGATGAGCGAAGCACAGCTTTGCTCCCGCCTTCTAAGCGTGGTCAATGCAACGCTGGCCCGTAGATTCGTCGTTTCGGATACACTGGGTGTGATCATGGTGTAGGAACGTGACGGTTGCCGCGACGAGCTCTTCCTGTGACATCAAATCCACGGCGAGAATGTCTTGGGGAAGGTCGGGATGAACCCCAACGGCGCCACGTTCTTCATCAGTGTCCTAGTCATAAACGTTGGCCTGTTGCTCGCTGACGTCGGCAAAATGCTGCACGACATTGGTGTGATCGTCTCCGACGCTGTTAGGATACTGGGCGCGCGCGATGGTGTTCTGCACCTGGTTCTAGGCCTGCCTCTGGCCCTGAAGACGGTATTAGAGGCACGTTGAATAAGAATACGCTACGACATCGTTGACTTCATTCACTCACATCAGAGACCAGAGGATTGCCGTTGCCATTAAGGCCGTCGGCGATATGTTTGTCCGCCATATCGTGGAATGCGAGCTGAGATTGGGATGTACCCTTTGTGTACGGGTCCGCTTGGGTTCCTTGTGAGGATGGCAGGTACCTAGGTAGCTCTTCAAATGGAAGGAGGGAAGACCGACAGCTTCGTATATAAGTGTTGCTATCGCGTTCTGCCACCGTTCTTATCCACAATCAGTGCTGGAGCCTGAGATTTCAGTCATCAACACGAAGTGGATTCGGACGGGGGAAAATCAAGTGGTTACATCACCTTGGAAGGGTCAAGTGAAGGGGGATCAACCTGTATTTTATTCAGAAGCTGAAATTAATGCTCACAATAGGAACTGAGCCACTCTTGGTTGTCGGTAGCAACCTAAAATAAAAATCCCAGCTAGCGGAAAAAAGACGGATATTGGTTGTATTACACTGAAGACGTACAGTACCGGAGTGACTGAACACCAGCCACCTCTTCCTTCACTGGTGAAGCTTTTCCAAATTTGCATTCCATAGCGGCACCCTAGCTTCCAGTGAGCTCCGACCTTTTCATCCATCAAATCCACACATTTGATTTCCATTCCGGTGCTGCACTATTTCATAAGGTACCTTCCTACCTCTAACCATCCAACACCAGCAGATCACCTCAACTTTACCAAACACTTCAGTAGTACTCTTGGTAGACAAAGCTTTTTGAGTGCGACTCAATACGTGTGACAGCGGTGTAGGGACATCATAGACCCTAAACACCCACTGGGTCTAGGCCTCCCGGCACCCGGCTTGACTGATCCGCGTGGTAATGCCAGTCCGAATAACGACAGGCCAAGCGAGGTAAGCCCGCTCGCGAACTTGTCCGCTTGTGCAATACTAACATGCCAATTTCAGATGACGGAGGAGGAAATATTGTACTTCTTCAGGGAAGCAGTGGGAATCCAGCATACGGAGGACCCCACCGAGCACCACGATCACTCTCGGGAAACTTTCAATACCCCTTCGACCTTTGCCGTCGTCGACAAAGCCCCTAACGCTACGTCAACCACCAGCACCAACTTCACCAATGGTAGCCTTGCGAAGATCAAGCGTCTGTCGAACACCATCAACAATTCGAACATCATCAAGGATTCGAACTTCATCGAACCTTCAAACATCACCCACCCTTCCGACAATAGCCCTCAACCCCGTATTCCCACTCTTCCGGTTTGCACGTCTTGCAGAAAGCCCAAGCGCTCACCCCCTCATGGACATCGCCTTCCCAGTATCTCCTCACCGGTCAACAGTACCTCTAGAGGTATTCAACAACCGCAACACAGTATTAGGGCTCGTCCTGAGCTTGTCGCTCTGGCGTCCAAACCGGCTCCGAACGTCTCACTCCCCTATCCCCCCACCCACAGCGTTGCTGCTCCCAGCCAGGGAATTCCGAATGCGGGCCCTATGCCAAGCATGGCTACCAACATGAACCCATCGGTCACAGACAACGGCAACCCATTCTCAACCGCGCCCCCTATCCCCGGCATGGCCAACAACATGAACCCATCGGTCACAGACAACGGCAACCCATTCTCAACCGCGCCCCCTATCCCCGGCATGGCCAACAACATGAACCCATCGGTCACAGATAACGGCAACCCATTCTCAACCGCACCCCTCATCCCAAGCATGACCAACTACGTGGGTCAATATGACATTCTCAACCCCATCCCACCCGCGCCTCCCGGTCCCCAAGCCGCCACCACCTGGCCCCGTTGTCGGGGAAGCACCAGGAAGAAAGTTCATTATCCTTGCAAGCACTCACCCGCCCGGTTGGCTTGGAAGCGCACAGCCACGCAGTGTATCGACTGCTTGGCGAATGCGCCCAAAGGCGAGGTGAAAACGAGCGTCGAGGCTCGTGTGGCAGCTGGTCTGAATCCATGCTCCAAGTGTTACGTCCGGGATGCCCGTCCGGACGGTGGACTTTGTGAAAATTGTTTGACAATGGGCAGAAACAACCTCGCCTTGAGAAACGCGGGCAATGGCAAGCGCAAGCATGCCAATATGAACTAGCGGTTTCTGGTTCGGAAGGATGGGGAAGTCGGAAGTGGAAGGAGATACTGTGGGTTTGAAGCACGGTTGCCTTGGACTGTTCTTCGCAGTCGGCTAGTCATTACTGACTTCAAGTCATCCTCATCCGATTGATGCCAGGACATACATGGAGCCGCTCTGGCAAAAGGTAGCCGCAAGCAAGGGAAGACAGACTTGTCATGAGATGCAAGATACCTAAGGTAGGTACCTACATGTACCTATTTGAGGTCACTATCCGGGATTGAACTACTTGTATGGACCGAATCTGGCCCCCATATCGACTCGAAAAATGGGAAGATGTATTGAAGAGGGGAGGAAAATTTCAGAGGTTTCCTATAGGGTAATCCTACCCGCACCCACCCCAAACCTACACGCACCCTCCCCCACCCAGAAATGTAGGCCTTGCAATTAGATGACAACTAATATTGTAAATTACATTTTTACCCGCTAAATTTCGTATTTTAAATTATACGCAACATTTCCTCTAATTTGGTCATTTTTTTTCGCTCATTTTCACACGGCCATTTACACGAACTTTAATGCGGCGTAACTATCCCTAGTACGAGCTAGGGCCTAGTATTGAGCAGTTGGATGCCTACGACGAAATTCGTAGTTGTATCGAGTTGGCTGACGACGACGACGACGACGAAGAGGAGGACAAAGAGGACGAGGAGCTAACCAAGTACTGGGTGGAGAGGGCTCGAAAGGTATAACGGGAGGTATAGTAGAGTGAGGAGGCTGGAGGGGGAGGGGAGGAAGCGCCTATTGAAATTTCCTCTGCAATAAGCTTTCGTCCCTTAGTAGTATTTAGCGAGTAGAGCGGTTAATTTGCAATATTTTGTATTAAACACTATGAGAATATTACGAAATCTAGGTAACGGGGAGGCAAGTGAATCAGGGGGATAACTCCCCATTAATGTTAGTAATATTGAAAACGGTCAGAAATACCGCTAAAACACGGTATTTTCCATAACAGCTAACATCTAGCCAGATAGGGTGCGTATAGGTTTGGGGTGGGTGCGGGTAGGATTACCCTTCCTGTATACAAGACCTCAAATACGATGTCACATCACGCCTCTTTGTGAAGTACCTCTAAATAGCTCTACATAGCAAAATCATTCCTCCTTTATACAGCGTTACTTAAACTCAACAGGGAACTGGCAACCCCTAATACGGGGTCAACCAGGCTGAGGTTGTCAACAACCAGTTTGTCAATAGTTAGTACAACTACTTCCACCCGTTCCGTGGAGCCGACGGGGACTTTGGCGGAAACAACCCAAATGGCAATCCCTATGCCAATAGCGGAAATCAGCTACAGTTTCCTGGGCGCGTTGTCCAATCTCTCAACAGCACAATCTATGCTAATGGCTTTAACGACATGGCCAATATCGAGAATGTCGGTGCATGCCTCCAACCTAATACGCCCTCGCCATTTCCTAGCACAAGCTCTTTGCGATGACTGCGTCAAGATGGGCAGGTCGAACAAATCCCTGAGGAAAAATGACCAGGGAAAACGCCAGAAGAAAGCAATTAACGGAGGGGATTCAGTTCATGTTCCTAAGGCCGTGTTCGTTCCGGCTGTAGTGCAGTAAGGGAAGCTGCTCTATCCCTAACCCTAGAGTAAGCTTTTCTGCCACCAAAAAAAGGCTTCCGTTACTGTACTACTGCCGTAACGAACACATTACACGCCCTTAGGGTGGTCCCAGTGGTGCCCCTCCGAATGGTGATGGCGGCAATGGTGGATCGAGTCCGCCGCCCGGTGCCGGTGCGCTCGGTACCGTTTTCAGTGAGAGCATTCAGTGGGCGTACTGAGGTCCTCGATATCAATTGACAAAGTTTCGTTGAAAAATAGTCCGTGTTAGCTGTAGGCACTAAGTAAGGTACCTAAGGTACGCGCCAAAGTGTGTCATTCGAACTCTAACACTACAGGTATTTAGAGGCTACTAGGCGCCAAGCTTCCTTTGCCAACTCCCCGAAAGCGAGAGGTAGGTAATAAAGCAATGAAGTAATGAAGCAATAAAGCAACCAAATTCAATACCTTAATGGACAGCTGTAAACATGTTGTATACCATCACTTCTCTTCATCGGCCTTGGGCTTCAGACACTCGGAATCAGGATTACGTCTCCTCCACTCCTCTCGGGCCGCACGCTTCTTGGCCCTCTCCTCCTCTGTTGGTATCCTCGGAACATCTCTCTGAGCAGGATGCCACTTGTCCCACTCCGAGACATTACGTCCATCGGCAGTGAGAAGCTCGGGCGGTATCTGATCTTCTGGGACGTCGTAATATTCTCTAATCTGGGGTTGAGTAAGGCCACGCGCGTCCACGACGTTACGTACGGCATCAAAGTGCCGCAGAACACCATCGCGACCAAGGCACCAAATGCCGTGTCGGTCGCTTTTCATGGACTTGAATATTTCTTTCAAGGTCATGTCATCGGTTGCAGGCTGAGCGGTTGTGGTTTCGGGCATGGCTTGGATCTGAATCTTGTTAATTAGCATCTTTGAAAACAATTCGACTCGAGACTACTTGCCTGGGCGTTTTCAGACATGATGCTAAACTTTTGGCTCAGGGAATGGTCGCATAGGTAGGGTAACCAGAGAGGAATTAAGAGCAAGAAGCGTGCGAGTTGTTGATTGCGGGGTACAGCTTGATCTCTACAACCAACAAGCGTACCTTTATCAAAAGAGGCAGCCCAATATGATGACGTAGGGAGCTAGACAACAGAGTTGTGTGGCAAACTCCTTCTGTAACCAAAAGGTCAGCTGCCAAAACCATCTTGGAGCTTTGCCCCTGTAGGCACGCTGCCCCTTCCAAAGTTGTGCTCTGATTGGTGGTTAATGAGACATATTGTTTGCGCGAGCTCCACGCAATACGCTGACGATAAGGAAATCCACTAGATTGTGGTGACACCTGTTATGTCATCCGATTGCTCCTGCGTGGTCATGCCGATATCCCATGGGATGACATGACAGTGCATATTTCGGTTCGGCCCTACGGTAACCAGTACGGAGTTACGTTGCAGACGACCGAGCCCTTCTACAGGGGGGGTCTATACGAGCTTTTGCAGCAGCCGTAACCAGGGTGTGGACCAAAGTTCCTCTACCTTATCGATATCCTGGAAGATGAGGGCACAATATTGAAGACACATAGCCCCTGCACACTCTGTGTATAGAGGTACTGATACCTGTATCTTCTAGGGATCCATATTTCGTTATCGGTAGTCTGTGGGTGGGTGGCTGGTCATAAGAGTCGACACCTGTGATAGGTCGTGCAATATACTTGATGTGAGCTATCAACGAGCCGGGTACCAGCTCCTTCAGCATGTCCAGACTTGGGGCGCGTTCCAAATGTAGGTACAATCGATGGTTAATCCGCGAGTTGATCCAGTTGTTGATCCGAGTACATAGCCAAAAGCTGCAGGTCCAATTGCACCCTCTTGCCAAGACCTTGGCGCTACAGGGGATGGAACTTTTCTTTCATACTCCGACAAAGAGGTCATTTTGGGAATGACCATTACGGGCTCGATTTTGAAGCCATTCACAAATGGAGACAACTATGTGGTTGCTGAAAAGCCGCTCTATAAAATGATAAGAGTTTACTATCGTCCGATGATTTTTAACTATGGTCCCAATGACGGTCCTACGATAGTGTACGCTATATTATTTTATAGAGCGGCTTTTCAGCAACCAGATGGATGTCTCTATTTGTGAATGGCTTCAAAATGGAGCTCATTTTGGTAGTTTTCGTTACCTCTTTTAGTCGGATCAACGGCAAACCCTCTAATAAAAAAGTTGAGATTCTCAGCTTTTTTCGATCAACGGGCCTTGGCACTTTTTGTTCCCTTTTAGGAAGTTGCAAGGCCTTATGCAGGCTGAAAAGCCACGTACAAGGGGGCCTGTCTAGCGTGGTACGTGCCAAGCTTTCGAAAGACTCTTTTGAGCCATGTATACCCCAACCCTGGTTGGATTGTTGGCGTGGTACTTACAGAGGGCACTTTCACCACTTTCAGGCTGGATAGGCGGGACTTCTAGCCTGAAAAGCCTCTGGTTCGTTATTGCCCGCTGGGAATGGAGTCAAGTTTTGGTGCATGTGTGCGGGATACGATAATCGTTCTTCTTGGCCTGGTCTTGGGGTGGTTTGGGCCAATAGGAGCGCCGGAATCCCTTGTCTTCTCCCTAGTCTGAAGAGGTTGCAAGTCTCGCGCTAACAATCAAACCAGCATTGAATAGTATGCAGTTTGATCAACTGTATATTTCCTACATATCAACAACAGGGGTCGATTTTGTACGGGAATCCGATCAACGTTGGGAAATTTGGAACACGCCCTTGGCGATGATGCCGAGATTCTGTAGCTTAATGCTGCTGATGAATTTGCTCATAACTCGTCAGTGGTTGACGGACGCCGGACGGGACGAGCATGACCAGGGCAAAGGAACTTCCGGCCAACTGGTAACTGATCTGGAAGGTATCATAGTTCACCCCTACCTGTTGCCCAGGGCTAGCATACAGAACGAACCAACTGCAGGAACCAAGCACCTCTAAGCCCTTGGCAAAATGGCTTGGATGTCAAGACGGAGAAATATAACCCCACGACGTACTGGACTCGGTCTACAAATCGTGCGTTATGCCTTTTACACCGTGCCTACGGCGATAAACATTACTTACCTATATGCCGCCAGATGTGGGGTAACCTAATGGTCCGCGTCCGTTGCTTTAAGTAGGAGCTAGGAGATATAGCTATATCCATTTCTAAGTACAAGCATCGCCGATGCGGCGCTCGATGTTAGTTGGTAGATTGTTTATAGTAAGGTATATTGCAGCCATAGCTTTTTGCGAGTAAAGGTACGAGACGACGTGATTCCTAGTGACCTGGAAGCAGAGTTGGGAATTAGTACGTACTAATTAGTACGTACTAAGTATTAGTATTTAGTATTAGTATTAGTACGACCTCCGTACTAGACTAGTCTAATACTAGTACTAGACTAGACTAGACTCTAGTATACTAAAAATACTAATTTTCAAAA